>PVHP010007161.1:0-57804 GCA_004024765.1 Zapus hudsonius
AGAGAGAACAATGATGAATATCACTTAAAAGCAGGAGGAAGGAGAAAACTTGGCCTTGCCTAAGAACGTCAACCCGGACAATGGTGAGGTGAAGAGAAAACTTCAAAGCAGAGAGATCTCAAGTGCCCACACACACAGCACAGGAAGTCTCTGGCTTTAGCCCTGGGTCTTTGTTATTACCTTTTTTGGTGTTCCCAACACTTGGCAAATTTTGAAAATCGTGTCAATTTCACTGGCCCCAGGGAAGAGCGGCCGGAGGGTGTACACCTCCGCCATGATGCAGCCCACCGCCCAGACGTCAATGGGAGAGCTGTAGTTGGTGGACCTCAGGAGTACTTCTGGAGCCCTATACCTGGAGGGACAAAGGGAACTGCTGGCTATTTCTTCCACTGGTCAGCAATTAAATTTGATAACAAGCAATTCTCAGTTTGTTTGGGTGGTACATGGCCTGGCAAGTGCTTGGCCACAGCCATGACCACTAGAAAGCAGTGCTTTGTTCCAGGCCTCTTCCCTTCCCCACGCCTAACCCTTCTCACTTGACAAGTTCATATGATCACTGGTGCATAGGTATATAAAATAGGTATACAAATAAAAAGTTATTGATAACAACCATAAAGACATTTATTTTGAAACAATTCTTTGACATGCATGTAATTTTACCATTTATTTAAGGTGGAAGACAATTTGCACACTAATGAGATGCACGTGCTTGCTGATTTTTTTCACAAAGAATAAAACCTTGGCTAAACACTTGAGACTGCAGGACGCAGCGCCTAGGCAGCCTTGTTCTAACTTGACTGAGGTTTTGAGGTCATGTCGATGCGAAGATGCTGCTTTGCATAATACACAGTAAAAATGACCAAAGAACATGAAGAAATTAGAAAGTTTGGAAATCAGAAAATTTGGAAATTCTATTCTAATCCCAAATCAAAATTCATAGAGCCGGGCGTGGTGGCTCACGCCTTTAATCCCAGCACTTGGGAGGCAGAGGTAGGAGGATCACCATGAGTTCAAGGCCACCCTGAGGCTACATATAGTGAATTCCAGGTCAGACTGGGCTAGAGTGAGATCCTACCTCGAAACATCAAAAAAAAAAAAAATTTCATAAAGCCATTTTTTTGTTTTTGGTTTTTCGAGGTAGGGTCTCTCTCTAGTCCAGGCTGACCAGGAAGTCACTATGTAGTCTCAGGGTGGCCTTGACCTCACGGCGATCCTCCTACCTCTGCCCCTGAGTGCTGGGATTTGCCCGGCTCATGGAGCCATTTTTAAAAATGAAACTCAAGTCAGCAACTCCAACAATTGTACAAATCAAGCATTCTAACATAGCAATCCAAAGAGAGACTAGGCTGATACTTGCATGCCGAGGAATCACAATAGGATAATATTAAAAGTTTCTGTTTTACACAAATAAGCCATTCTGTTTCTACAAGAGCAAAAAAACCCTGTACAGTAGAAACTCTGTAACAAGATATACAATAGTTTTGAGTCTGAATTCAGGTGTTTCAGGGAGTATTCTTTGTTACTGTATGGTGTGGGGGCACGTGCATTCTAAGTGCCGTGTACTGCATGGAAGCATGCTGAGTGCTCAGAACCAAAGTCATAGTGAAGTAACAGGCAAGTAAGTGGTGCTAGAAAAAACTTGGATTCATTGTATGTTTGATTTTTTTTTTGGTTTTTCGAGGTAGGGTCTTGCTCTAGTCCAGGCTGACCTGGAATTCACTATGTAGTCTCAGGGTGGCCTTGAACTCATGGTGATCCTCCTACTTCTGCCTCCCAAGTGCCGGGATTAAAGGCGTGCACCACCACGCCCAGCTTATGTTTGATTTTTGAATTGATTTTTGGTTATTCTATATTCAGAGGTCACTTAGTGTTGCCAAATATTTACTCCCACATTGAGTTACTTTACCCATACTGGCTTGTGACACAGTTTCAGAGGCTCAACTCTATCCTAAGTGTTTGCTTTTCCTCCCTCCCTCCCTCCTTCCCTCCCTCCCTCCCTCCCTTCCTTCCTTGTTTTTTGAGATAGGGTTGCACTCTAGCTCAGGATGACCTGGAACTCACTCTGTAGTTCCAGGCTGGCCTCAAACTCACAGGGATCCTCCTACCTCTGCCTCCCGAGTGTGGGGACTGAAGGCGTGTGCCACCATGCCCAGCCCTAAGCATTTTCTATTGAGCACTTTCCTACAGGAATCTTCTTTAGACCATCTTTGAGAGGGACTGTTAGGAAGAAGGAGGGAGAGACAGAGGGAGAAGAATGGGGAGAAAAAAGGAAGAAAACATGAACTTACGTGAGAGCTACCTCTTAATCCCGGCACACTGGGCAAGTAAATTCTTAGGGTCTGCACATTTTGTTAATAATAATTACACGGTGTCTGAGAAAGTCTTTGGAGAATCTTTTCTATAACTTCTGAAAGCTATCCGCAGGGAGGCCTGTTCATAAAGCTTACTCATACTATGGAAAAGCATAATGGGTTTCTCTTTATAATACGAGTTTATAACCTCATTCGGTGACCGTAACTGCAATGTTTCAGCCTAATGTTTATGACTGGATCATCTTCAGCATAATGGTATCCTTAAAAGAAGTACAAGAAGTCAGCCTGAAAGAAACAGCACTCACCATCTAGTGGACACATAGTCTGTGTATGGAGGTCTTGAGCGGATTTCTCGGGCCAAGCCAAAGTCTGCGATTTTCACAAGTTCCGGTCCCATGCAGAGGAGGTTCTCAGGCTTTAAGTCCCGGTGGAAGAAGCCTGTGAGACAGTGAAGGAATCCAAACGCATGTTGCAGCTGATTATTCTTTGCAGCTATATTGCTCTTTTCATAGCATCTCTAACTAAAAAGCAGCCTATCACGGCACTGGATTGCACTCCTGTTGCAGACAATGCACAGGCCTTCAGACTTCCAGTCCATCGCTTTAACTACTGGGTCATGGTAACCACCTGCTTTCAGACTTCTCATGGGCTCAATCATCTCCCTTCACAAATCATTACAAAGGTTTAAACAAAGAAAGCTGGGCGCTGGGAAGATAGCTCAGCAGTTAAAGCACTTGCTTGCAAGGCCTGCTGGCCCAGGTTCAATTCTTCAGCACCCTTGTAAAGCCTGATGCTAAGTGGTTGGGTACCTATGACAACGGGAGGTGGAGTATGGAGAATCTGAAGTGCATGGGCCATCTGGCCTGATGTTCCTTTGTAGTCTGGCAGTTCATTTGCAGTTGCAAGAGACCCTGTCTCAAGGAAGGTGGAGCACAGACACCTCTGACCTCCACACACGTTAAGGTGCATATGCGTGTGTGCATACACAAATAGATAAAAACATTTTCTTAAAAAACATCTGAACTCAAGCCAGGCATGGTGGTGCACATCTGAATCCCAGCATGTGGAAGGCTGAAGGAACCTGTAATTCCAATGCTTGGGAAGTAAAGACAGATCTCCAAGGCAATCCTACTTAGCTAGACTAGCTAAATTGGAGGGCTCTGGGCTCAAGAGAGAGATCCTGCCTCAGTCAATGAGGTGCAGAGTGATAAAGACACCAACATCAACCTCTGACCTCCATATACACACACACACCTGCACACATGTGTGCTAACACGTGAGAACACATACACTCACATCACTTACACCCCCCCCCCCAAAGTCATGGGTTGGAATAATCATGCAAAACAAACTATCTCAGGAGAAAAATTACCACTCCCATTGTGGTGGTTTGAATGTGATTGTATGTCCCCCATAGCCTCAGGCATTTTTGATTAAGGCTAACCTTCCTGTTTAAGTCTCCAGCAGCCTGGCTAGAAGAGGTGTCACTGAGAGCAGATCTTCATTCCAGCCCAAAGGTGTGTACAGAACAGTCTGAGTTCTGCTTGCTGGTGATGCTGGCTGTTGGTGGTGTCTCTCTGCTTGAATTTAGGAAAGGAAGCCAGCTTTTTCTGCCATTGACGAAACTTTCCCAGGACTGTTTAAGCCTAAAATAAACCCCTTCTTCTCATAAACTTGTCTGGTTGGATGTTCATCTCAGCACCATGGAGCTGATTACAACAGCCAACCTGCCCATGTTAGCCAGAACTTGAGCTGAAACCATTTCAAAGACAATAATTTTGTGGGTGAGTTTATACTACAACAGAAAGAAAAGATACTTTTTGTTTGTCAAAGGATATTGAAGGACTGAACTTTCCTAAACCCAAGAGGCCTTGAAGGACCAGGACCCTCCCAAGAGCATCCTGCTGAGATAAGCCTGTGGGAAGCCTTGAAGAACAGAAACCATCTGCAACAGCCTGTACCCAGATAGACACACAGGAGGCCTTGAGAAACTCTCTGGGTCAGTCCACCCCAGATAACCATTCTAATCCTTATCACCCTGACTCAACTGTGAGAATAAAAACGCAAACCCTTACTGCCTCCCACTGTCTTCCTCAGACTTTACCCTTAAAGCTCTACCCGGTCCTCAACTCCACACACAACCTCCATCCTCAGGAAGGCTGCTGTCCCTTGCTGTGATCAGTGTGAACAGTCACTGTCAAGATCAAGTCTGGTACATTCTCTCCTTCATTTTTCTTACAGATATGGTCCACTCTTATGTATTCTTGTATGGTTTGTAACATGGTACATGTTGAGTACTTAATCCTTCCTAATGAACTACAGAGACGTCTCAGCTACAGCAGAGCAGGAAATGCTCAATGCAAGAATCTTCCAGATGTAACATAGTCACTAACAGTACATATAGCTCTGAAAATCCAAAACTGTCTACTTCCTGGGAGTATCATTAACCTGATGCCTCGGGAAAACATTCCCCTGGGGTCTTCTCCCCAGATAGGGCACAGATAACAGACTAAAGGAGGATTACACCAAAACCAGATTTGGTCAGCCAATGAGTTAACTGAGGTTACTTACAGAGGAGGTTAGGGGTGCTTACAGAGGCCCTAGATGACTCAAGAAATCTCATCCCATCCTGGATGGCAGTTCCCCCATAGCTGCTTCTACTGAAAGGCAGCCGCATCACCAGAAAGCCCACCTCAGCAAGGATGCAGCTCTGGAGCTCACGGCACCGCTTGAGGCAGCTCAGTGGTCAGAGTCTGACGCACACTAATCACAGTGGTCAGAATCTGAAGCACACCAATCACTGGCAGGCAGCTCAGTGGGTATTCTCCCCAAACAGTTGTTTCCCCTTGACAGCCTTTGGGCTGGTCTTACAACCCTTTCCCAGACTTGTGGACTTCCTGAGTCTCTGCAACTTCTCTTTGCCCCACCCTGAAATAATGTTTCAGTTTGATTAACACAAGCTCTGATCTCTCAGATCCTGACCCACACTCTTTCCTTGTTCTCTCAAGTCCTGATCCACGTTCTTTCTCCTGGTAGTCTCCCTTTTCTTTTTCTAACTGGGACAATTATCATTTCTAAACTTATGTTCATTTCTTTAATTTGCCTCATTTTCCCTTTAGCTTCCTCCACCCTATCACCATCTGAAACACCTCAACACCTCCCAGCTTCCTGTTCAGTTCATCTTATCTCATCAGCTCATACTCAGGTATTTGCTTCATTCCTCTACTCTGGATCTTAGGCTCTGTGTCCACCCTGTTGGCTCTTGTAGACACCAACAGACACCTTCACCCAATAGCCAAGCCTTATCCATTTCCTCACTGCTAAGTCTTCTTTAGCCTAATCAAACAGAGGTGTACTAATTACACAGAGGAATGAAGATATGATTCCTCATTTATCTGAACAACTTCCCCTTCATTTTTCAAGCATATGACAACTAGAGGGTAAATGACAATGAAAAATGAAAGTGTAAACATACTCTTAAAAATGATGACGGGGGCTGGAGAGATGGCTCAGCAGTTAAGGTACTTATCTCCAGTGCCTAAGGACCCGGGTTCAATTCCCCAGCACCCACATAGGCCAGATGCACAAGGTGGCGCCTGTGTCTGGATTTCCTCTCTCTCTCTCTCTCTCTCTCTCTCTCTCTCTCTCTCTCTCTCTCTCTCTGCTTGCAAATAAATAAAATATTTTTAAAAATGATGAGGGCTGGAGAGATGGCTCAGTGGTTAAGGTACTTGCCCACAAGGCCTAACGACTGGTTCAATTCTCCAGTACCCACATAAAACCAGATGTACAAAGTGGCACAAGTAATTCGTTTGCAGCAGCTACGTGCCCTGATGCTCGCTCGCTCGCTCTCTCTCTCTCTCTCTCTCTCTCTCTCTCTCTGCTTGTCAAAGTGAGTAGGCAGATGTGGCAGCGTTTTTTGGGCAGATAAGAATTAAGGGCAAAATGGGAGGGGAGACACAAGATGGTGGCAGCTGTGAACCCCAACTGCAGCCTCCTGCTGTTCAATTGCCTGACCTGGTTTACATCAAAGGAGAGGAAATATTGCTTATTTGGGCAAAGCTCACTCGGGTGCCTTTACTGTTGACCACCGGTCTTGCTCAAGTCTACAAGTGTCTGAAGAGAGTCCTGACAGATCTGAAAAATGCTCAGACTCTAGTAGATTCTGATCGCCTTGGCACTGACAGGGCATCTGCACTGGCAGCATTACTACCACAAGAGGGGAGGGCAGACCACTGCCCTTGGGGGCATGGCGTCTGCGAAGTGCCAAGCCTGTCTGTTAATGCGGAGGAGCAACAGTTCTAAAGATGTGTACGAAATCCAGTGAAGAGCTTCAAGGCTTACTGGTGTGGTTTTTCTTCTCGCTGTAATACATGACAGGATGCAGTGGACCCGGTGACATTTTCATCTTAAGCTTGTTTTCTGTTGGGCATGAACCCCAGCCCTCAGGCTGCCAGGCTTAGGCAGGAAAATCACGAGTTCAAAGCCAACCTGAGCTACAAAGCAAGAAGACCCTGTCTCCAAAAAAAAAAAAAAAAAAAAAAAAACCCAAAACAAAAAAACCACTAAGAACTGGTGTTGCAGTGTAGTTCTTTGTAGTCTGAAGTCCAGCGGTAGAGTGCTTGCCTAGTGTGCGCAAGACCCTGGGTCTGATCCCTGGGTGTGTAGAAAGAAACAAAATATGCTTGTTTACAAACTTAATCTTGACTATAATGTTTTTAATCATTTAAAAGCTAACAGAAAAGTAAAGCTGGCATGCTGGGTGGGCTGAGTTCTTGTTTTTTTTTGAGGTAGGGTCTCACTTTAGTCCAGACTAACCTGGAATTCACTATGTCGTCTCAGGGTGGCCTTGAACTCATGGTGATCCTCCTACCTCTGCCTCCCGAGTGCTGGGATTAAAAGCGTGCGCCACCATGCCCGGCTGGAGCTGAGTTCATAAGAGTCAAAGATCATGCTTTTTTTCCCCCTTAAAATCTCAGGCTATTTTTAGTTTCTCTCTTCTGTTTCTGTTATTCTCAGCACATGGTACTTTCTGGGGTCACATTCGATTAGCACCTCAAGAGCCTTGCAGGATCACTTGGAGGATCCACAAAGTCGTACGTGCGGCATGACTGGCCTCAGATGCTGCCATCGGACGTGGAGAGGATGATGAACGCAAGGACTCACTGGGCATCCATGTCTGTGCCATGTTTCATCTTTCAGGATCCTGGTTTTGCAGCATTTGCTTTCTTCATAGTTTGAAATGCCAATGACTTAGCAGGAGGGTCTCGAGGCCAGCAGTGACAGTGTAGCATGGCAAGCTATGACCCTCCAGGGTCCTTTGCTTCTCGTGGCTATTAAAAGCCACCTCTTACACTTTTCTGTCCTGACTGCTTACAGCTATGCTGTTCAATGCAGTAGTCACTACCCACATTTCAAGTATCTGGTCTTCTTACATAAACACAGCCAACCCTCCATATGAGGAAAAAAAAGAGAAAGAAAGAATCAAGCCTTCTGGGACTAGTGACAGGGCCACTGTGATGGTTAACTTTTGTTGTCAACTTGACCTTTCAAGTAATCTTGGGTGGGTCTCTGAGGATGTTCACAGGAAGTAGGGGGCAGGATGTAAGGAAGCTCAGGAGAGATAGAAGTAAACATCCTTTCCTGTGTGGGCAGTGCAGGAAGGAAATTCCAGAGACTCAGGAAGCCATTCAGTCTGGGATAGAATTGCAAGACCCCACCCTAGGGCTATATAAAGTTGAAAGAATTCTCTCCTGGCCCTCCTGCCTGTTTGCTGTTCTGTGTGTGGTGTTGGTGATGGGTTTCTCTCTCTGCTTGGACCTGTGAAAGAGGACCAGCCTCTTTCACTTTTACGGAACTTCCCCTCAATCTGTAGTTTCAATAAATCCTTTCCTCCCCCAAATTGTGCCTGGCTTGAAGATTCATCCCAGTGGCGTGTGGCTGACTACGACACCCACCTTGGAGGAAGTGGCATAGACCAGTCTTATTCTGTAAGACTGGTGAGGCTGGAAGCAGAGGACTAACCCTTAGGGCCAAGCGCTGTCCTCCAAACTACCTTCTGCACTCTATAACCTGCATGGATCTTTGTAAGGATGGGTCAAAGATGAAGCACAGCCTGCACTCTTGAATTCCTTCAAAGAACACATGCTTTGGCATTGTTCAGTTAGTACCACGGAC
Source organism: Zapus hudsonius (assembly GCA_004024765.1). Classification (NCBI taxonomy): domain Eukaryota; kingdom Metazoa; phylum Chordata; class Mammalia; order Rodentia; family Dipodidae; genus Zapus; species Zapus hudsonius. Next base: position 8,490 of record PVHP010007161.1, read on the forward strand.
AGCCATGTGTTCCTTCTCTAGGGAGACTGTTCTCAGTGACATGAAACATGGCCATAGCAACTACCTCCGTGCTATTCTTGCCTCTCCGGGGAGAGTCCACTCCCCTGGGGTGCCAGCACCTGCTCACAGTAAGAATAAGCTACCAGGGAAGAGACTGAAACCCACAAGGTGAGTCTGTTAAGTACCTTGGGTATTAATTTTTCCATTATTGGAGGAAAGGAATAATTTGGAGGCACATGTATACTTAGCCAAATTCAAGTCATTGCCATAGAAAAACTGTTAAGTTTCTAAAAATCAATCATCAATTAAAATGAGACAGGACCTGTGAATTTAAAGCCACCCCACTTTACAATATCACTATTTTCTTCCTCTCAGAGTCTCTTGTTCTGAGGACAGGTTTTTCTGGTGAATGATGGCACATGAATCACGGACTAGTTCAACAAATTCTTCTGTCATTATTGCAGTGAGAGCTCTCCTCACTGAACCTAAGAGTCTCCTTTGAAAGGAACAGATACTCTGTTCTTTCTACCTGAGAAGTTGCAAAGAAATAAATAAGGTAAGAGATGAAGTTAGCTCACACTAGAACAGGGCATGCTGGGGAATGCTGGGAAAGTGCCAACATGGTCTCTGTAACACCGGAGTGTGGTTGTTACAAGCACAGGTCTGAGCTTGTCCAGAGCTGACCCTCCCTCGCACTGTTGCATGAGAAAGAATGGGAATGCAGAGTTCTAAGGGACACTTTGACACAGTATAGGGGTCTTAAGTTATTGGCTAAAATGTTTGTGTTTGCATACATGCTCATGCATTTGTGTGTGTGTGAAAGATGGGTAGATGTATAGGTGGTATGCATGCAGGCATGTGTTCATACAGATGGGTGTATGTGTATGCACATGTGTAGAGCTACACGGGTGTGGTCTTTATGTGTCTATGTGTGTATTTGATTAAGTAGAGTTCCAGAAGGAAGGCTGCAAGTTCTTCCTGGCAACAAATATCTGAGTTTCACGACTGGCAAAAAGGCAGAGAAGAGAAAGCCAAAGAGCATTTCCTTTCTGTTTGGTTCACTCAGGTTCCAGTGCTAAGCAAATGCCTGAATAACTAAAGCTCCATGATTGTTCCCTGTCTGAAAACATGCTAGCTGATCTCTTTTCAAACTCCCTTGGGTTTTCTATTATTTCTTTTTATTGAGCTCTTAAGTCTAATGTGCTCTCCTATTTGTACCTATGACATCATATCAGAAGGTTTTAGTGCTGGCCTGACTCTCTGTAAAGAGCTGGACCTCTCAATATCAGTGACATTATAGAAAACTTGTACTAGATGCATTTTACTAAGGTTGGTTCACAATTGCCTATTACTCGCTGACTACCCAGTTTATACACAAGGCTACCAGGGATTTGCAGTTCATCTGTTTGTGCTTCACTTAGTCTAACTGCTCAGGGGTGATGAGCCAACTGGTACTGATCCTGGATGCAATGCGCCACTTTGCAACATAAGACTTTTCTAGGGGCTGTGGGTAAGAGCACTTGTAGTGTGAGCATGAGGACCGAGTCCTCTTTGATCCCCAGCACCCACATAAAAAGCCAGGCCATGGCCATGCATACCTGTAACCCCAGTACTGAGGGGGATAGAGAGAGGAGGATTGCTGGTACTCCCTGGTTAGCAGATCTAAAAAGAGTGATCGCCAGGTTAAGTGAGAGACTTTGTCTCAAGGAAATAAGGCAGAAGAGCTATAAGAAGGACATGTAATGTCTTCTTTTGGTTTCTGCATGTGTGTGTACAGGGCACATGCATCTGTATCTACATACACATGTGCACACACCAAAATAAAATAAAATTTAAAAAGACTTTATACTTATTACCTATTTACACCAAATCTGGACTAACAGTTATTGCCAAAAGACTTGAGCTCAGTCTCCTTACTGAGTAATGGATTCATCTGTATGCAACAGCAACAATACCCATGGACTTCCTGTCTGTACAAATCCATGACTTTACCCATCTGTCACTATACTGTCTTCAACGGACTTGTCTCAGGGACTTCTGGCTTCAAGTGTAGGTATATCCAGATGTTGGTGCTGTGCTTGTGAGAAGGCTATCAATCCATTCCTACCTGGGTCTGTATCTGGTTATAACAAAGACCAGCAATGCTCCAGATAAGTGCTGGAGAGTGTAGCCTGACACTCACTTGTTGGTTAACGTCTTAAAAACTCAGTTAGATGGCTGTCTCCCCTCCACCAGAGAATATATGTCTTCTCTTCCAAATGTCTCTCCCTGCAGTGGATATCACTGGGACCTACTTTCTCCGATCAGATGATTGTAATGAGCTTATTGTGAAGGATGTGGCATGCAACTGTCTTGTGCAGCCTGTCACTGTGTTTACTATAAACTCATACGACACACTGTCCCCTCCACAGGGTCCACGAGGAAAGCTTCCCCCTGGTCTTGGTATCCAGAATACTGAGAGTGCTCAAGATTCCACATGCTGGGCTGCAGGTCACTGAGAAATCAAGCTGGAGCTGAGCTAGAAGCCTCCTTCCTGTTGACTAGCTGTCAGGATGCTGGAAAGATCTATGCAGGGCTGGAGAGATGGCTCAGCGGTTAAGGCACTTGCCTTCATTGCCTAAGGCCCCTGGTTCAATTCCCCAGGACCCACAGGGTGGTGGCCCTGATGCTCTCTCTGTCTGTCTCTCTCTCTGCTTGAAAATGAATAAGTAAAATATTAAAAAAAAAAAAAAAAGATCTATGCAGCCTTTGGGGAAACAAGAAGTCATCAACTGTCTTAACCAGCAGTGAACTTTGCAAGCTTAATGACTGGCTAGCCAGGCCAAATGTGCCAACTACTACAATGGTAGCATGTCTGTTATGGGGGACACCAACCAAAATTGGATTTGAGGCCTACAACACAGGAGGGAATTCATTCCTGGTACTGAAATCCTAGTCAAAAGCTGATGGCTGGGGAGGTCATCAGCTCTAGGGGGAAAACTACTAATGTCGTCTGACTAAATGCAGCCCATGCCCACCAAACGTCCCTCTAAATACTTGTGTTTATACCCATATATTAATGCTACTTTCACCTTTGGTTAGAGGAGCTTCTTTCAGATGGCAGTGGCCACTTGAGTAACTCAAAAACTCACCACAGTGCTGAGAAGTGACAGTGGAGTGCTCAACACTAAGTGAGACATTTCCACCCCACCCTCCAAGGCTCAGGGTCCATTGTAGAAGAGGTGGTGGAAAGGATAGAAGCGCCCAAGGAACGGGAGGACTGCTTTAATGCTGTCTTCCAAACATAAAATGGTCTATTTATGACCTCACAGTGTCTGCCACTACCTACACAAGACCTCATACAGATGGACATATGAGAGAAAAAATGATGAAATGAAAATAGACGAGAGGAGCTGGAGAGCTGGCTCAGCAGTTAAAGTGCCTATCTGTAGAGCCTAGGGACCTGGGTTCGATTCCCCAGTGCCCATGTAAAACCAGATGCCCACTGGTACATGCATCTGGAGTTCGTTTGTGGAGGCTGGAGGCCCTGGTGCTCCCATTCTCTGTCTCTCTTCTATCTTTCTCTGCTTGCAAGTAAATAAATAAAACTATATTTCTTAGAAAATAGAAGAGAGCCCAATTGGAAAGAAGAAGGGCTTTAGTAAAGGAGGGTGGTGGAGGTGGGGATTACATCACTGTAATACTGTCTACATTTATGGAAGTCGTCAATAAAAAAGCTCAAAAACCAGTTCCACCTTTCTGGGGCAACTGGTGTGTTTTACCTCAAGGAGATGCCTAGGTTCCAGCGGGCACGGTGCACATTTTGCTTGGTGCGACAACAAGCTTAGCCCTGAATCTGCGGCCTGCTTCTACTGAAGTCAAACTTTCTGGAATGCATCTTCAGAATTAGCTTTACTCACCCCTGCCTATACTGGTACCTCGTTCTGCGTTTGTTTTTCAGTTTGCTAAGTTTTAATGCATTATATTTTTCTGTGTTGCATAAATTTTGTCAGTCCATTTTGTTTTTTGTTTTTCAAGGTAGGGTCTCACTCTAGCCCAGGCTGACCTGGAATTCACTGTGTAGTGTCAGGGGGGCCTTGAACTCATGGTGATTCTCCTACCCCTGCCTCTCGAGTGCTGGGATTAAAGGCGTGCGCCACCACGCCCGGCTTGTCAGTCCATTTTTAAGCCTATTTGATACAAATCGACTATTTGATACAGAAATGCCTTCTAAAACTGAGAAGCACAGCGAAGGGATGTTAGTAGGTTAAGCATTACACATGAAAAATCTCAAAATTCTAATCTTGGGTTTCTTATTGATAAAGCAGCTGATAGAGATAATTCCAAGATAGAGCTAGAGCCAATCAGCTTAGTGCTAAAGCTTTAAGAATAAAAACATGCAGATGTGACAAAAAATGAAACCGAAACCTTCATAAAGCCACTGTCAGCCTCTCAACTCTGCAGCCTTTCCTGGGTGTCTGTTATCAACTATGTTAACGCTTCCGACAAGACATCTCACTGCTGAGCTTCAAAGCACAACATTCCCAATCACATACCGTGCTTGTGAATAAAGGCGAGTCCTTGCAAGATCTGGTACATGATATTCCTTATCACAGACTCAGGAAACAACTTACTTCTGTATGGAAAAGAAGAAAATCAAGTTATAAATCTGGGTTTATGTGTTAAAAGGAATCTCTTGCATTTACGGTGTTCTGGTTATGTAGTAAGAAATTAAGAATTTTTGACCAATCCTTTGATAATAAACACAGAAGGAAAACAATCATTCAATCATTTGCCCAAACAGGGGAGCTAACTAATAAACCAAAAGAAAGTTCTAACATAGAATGCACCTCATACTTAAGCTAGGTGTGGCAGCACACACCTGTAATCTCAGAACTTGGAAATGAACACAGAAGAATCTTGATAGAGGCCAGCCTCAACTATACAGCAGGTTTGGGGCCAGCCTGGGCTAAACAGTAAGACCTTGTCTTAATAAAAAAGACAGGAACGCAGAAAGGGGAGGTCTCAAAATGAAGCTAGTACACCCCATTGGCAGCTGCTCTGTCCACACCATCGTGCAGGAATGGGGCATCTTTGAACTTCTTTTCTCTTTGGGTGGTTAACTTGAAACATGGAAAGTGTTGCCTGAAGGCAGCTGCTGTGTGAAATAACACTGGTATCCCAGCATTCAGAGGGCTGAGGCAGAAGACTGCCTAGGCTCCAAGCCAGCCTGGGCTACAAAGCGAGACCCCCTCTCAAAACACCAAATAAGCAGAAAGAACGCTGCTTTCCTTGGAGGGATCACAGGGCCTCCACAGTGAGAATGTGGGTCGGTGCTTCGTCTAGCCAGCAGGCTGCAGCACGAAAGCCTAGAAGCAGGACTGTGAAATGACTAGAAAGATAATTGGGAGAACGCACTAAGGCAGCGGAGCACAGGGGTCTATGGGAGGTTATAATAAACAAAAGCAGAAAGTATGTCTACTTTGCAATATTTACTTAGAAGAATGTTATAAGCAAACTGTACCTTTCTTTAATGAGCTGATAAAGGTTTTCCTTCATGTACTCAAAGATAAAATAGAGATGATCATTTTCTCTGATGACTTCTTTCAATTTTACTACATTGGCATGGTTGAGCTTCTTTAAAGACTGAGCAATGAGAAAGAAAAACAAAAACAATAGAAAAGATGTTGAAAAACAAAAGTAATCTTATGCATACTTGGGAAAAATACCTAACTATGTATATGTTATAAGTTATGTTTTAATGACAATTTAACAAACAGTATTTCTTTGAAGTCAATGGTAACTTTACCTAGAAAAACTACTTTGATGAACTGCATAGAAGGTCAGCATTCAACCAGCTGGCTGCACTCAGCACAGGCCAGGGCAGCTGTGGCTTTAAGTCGTCTAGTCTGCTGCTCCAGGCTGGGGCTGCCAGCTAACATCGGCAGACACAACACAGTGCACCAAGGCTGGCAGCCCGATTCTCTTGACGTGTGTTTCTTTTAGCATTTTGGCATGTGCATGCATGTGTGCAAACGTGTGTGTACACATGTGCATGTATGTGTGGTGTGCACGCATGGGGTGCCTTCCTTCCTCCATCACTCGTCACCTTATTTCCTGAAGCATGGCTTCTCATTTGAACCCAGGGCTCACTGATTTGGCGCAGGAATTGCCTGTCTCTGCCTCCCCAGCACTGGCTTACAAGCCAGCTGCCATGCCCACACAGCATTTGTGTGGATACTGAGGATCCTAACTCCAGTCCTCACACTGGGCCAGCTAGTGCCTTATCCACAGAGCCATCCCCTCCTGACTTCTGTGTCTATGAGACATAGAATACTCCTTACAATGTAAGCTTTAACCACACAAGGAAAAAGACCTCATTGAGAAAGACCCTTTAGTGAAATAGAGGGGAAGAAGAGCAGCCACAGGAGAAAAAGGTCAGGCACGGGCAGGGCGCAGGAGGGTCCACGGTCCTCTGGCTTTTCGCCTCACACACAGGCAGCTACTTTGTTTGCATCCTTCTGCCAATGGGGGAAGAAACCGTTTGCGTTGGTGAGCAGCAGCTGTAGATGCATATTCAGAGAGAGAGAGAGAGAGAGAGAGAGAGAGAGAGAGAGAGAGAGAGAGAGAGAGAGAGAGAGAGAGAGAGAGAGAGAGAGAGAGAGAAAGGAGCACGCCAGGGCCTTCAGCCACTGCAAACAAACTCCAAACACATGCGCCACCCTGTGGGGAATTGAACTCAGGTCCTTCTGCTTTACAGGCAAGTACCTTAACCACAGAGCCATCTCTTTAGCTTGAGACATTTCTTTTATAAACAAACAGAAGTGTTAAAATGAACATCCAAATCAGAAGGACACTTAGGTACCCAAAGGACCAGAAGCTAGAAATGGGTAGCTGGGAAGAGAGGAAACAGTCAGTGGATGAGAGCAAAATCAGGTCTTCTGGAGCCTTCTACTCCCAAACAAGTTCTTGGCAAGACCTTTCTCTGGTACAGACCCACAGCCATGCAGCTGTTTTGGCTTGATCCTTCCTGATGACCCTGCCAGGCTATTTCTTTTACTTGGGTCGGATTCCTGGTTCTCCACGAGAAACAAACATTGCTGAATTTGTACATATTCACTGGATTCTCCTGACCGCCTTCTTTTCTGTGAGTTTCTTTCCATTGAGGCCAAGGGACCCTTGACAGCAATATCAAAGCAAACTGATCCAGGGGCATGAAGCTGCTCTAGCGCTTTCCTACAGATAACTCTAGGCAGGAGTGGTGTGTGCACCTCTAAATCTGCAGTCTGTTTTGTGTGTGAATCATTGACCAAGTTTCCGAGTGGCTTGCACTTGCACCTACCATTTCTCAGGGAGGCTGATGAGCAAGCTAAAGTCTAGGTTAGTTTAATATATATAAATAACTAATTTTACTTGGGGAACTTCAAGTGACTCACTTTATAAAGTTATAGTTCCGAGAAAAAGCATCTTATTTGGCTCTGGAAAAGTTCCCAAAGGAATAGACAGGTTACTCTGTCAGAGTACATATGAGTAAGTAGCCAATGGCCCACACAGCCACAAATACCATGGATGACAGTTCCACAGGATAGCATTAATTTTGCCCCTCTAAGAGACTGAGTAACACTTTTCTAACTACAAAAGCTACAATGTACAATGCCCCAAGGACGCACCTGGCATAAGGCGTAGTATCTGTTGGTAGGAGGCAAACAGCCTTACTAGAAGAGCAGGATATGAACTGAAAATGCCTGTCACAAAATAATGAACATCAAAGGAATGACAGAAACAGGATGCATGCAATAGCTAATCTTCATTGTCAATCTGGCTGGACTTAAGAGTCGCTTGGGAGATACAACTCTGGGTATGTCTTCAAGGGAGTTTCCAGACAACCTTAACCCAGAAAGACCCATTTTGAGTGTTGAGAGCATCAGCCCCATTCTATGGGCTGGAGTCCCAGACTGAATAAAAAGAACAAGGCAAGTCCTTTACGGGAAAAGTTGACAGATCTTCACTGTATACGTGAAGCCCCTTCCATGTCCAGGAGTCTCGGGGAAATTGGAAGGCACTGGTCTACTAGGTATCTGAAGCAGGGCTGGGAGAGAGGCCTAACAAGAAATGATGGACCACCTAGTGCACAAGGAACAGAAAGGTGGGGGGACAAGCTGGAGGAAAGGAATGGTAATACGAGTCAAGAGGCTTAATAAAAGTAAGGGGAAGGGGCTGGTATGCAGCCTTGTGGGGGAGTGTTTGCCTAGTAGGCACGAGGCCCTGGGTTGAATCCCCAGCACTGGAATGAAATCAAAGGAAAAGAACTGGTCATCTTTTTGCCAGGTGTGGTGATGCCTGTAATACCAGCAACTAGGAAGCTGAGGCACAGAAATGTAAGCTCAAAGCCAATCTGGACTATGAAGAGAGACCACGTTTTAGAAGATGACGTAAAGGTACATTTTGTGCAATGCTGGCACAGCTCTGCCTTGATAACAGAATTCTATCACAGAGAAGAGAACAGGTTACTAGAAAAAGAAACGAAATGTGCTGCTATTGTATCCAAGAACGCTCGACAACAGGTATTCCTTCACATTAGTAATTAAGAACACCACCTCTAGAGGCAAGAATTCACTAATAGCCACTTAGTTATACTGAAGTACACTAATTAAAGACACCTATTAAAATGATTTGTAGCAATCATATACTTACTATCATAATAATGTAGTAATCTACTCTCAGATACTAGGTATATAATGTCAGTTCCTAGCTTTTCAGCATTAGTGAGAAAATGCAAATAAAATGACTGTATCAACTATAAATCTAACCATATATAAAGCTATTCTAATTAGCCCAATATAAATTATTCCCTGATAAATTTATTAAGTACCTTAACTTCCCGAAGGTTCATGCATTCTTCCCAGGAATAAAACTTTCTTTTCATTCTAAAAGAGAAAGAAAAAAAAGGACATACTTATTCTTAATAATGGGCTAAATGTTATTTCTTTTTTTTTTTAAAAAAAAATTAATCATTTGTAAGCAGAGTACAGGGAACCCCAGATGCATGTGCCACTTTGTGCATCTGGCTTGCATGGGTACTGGGGAATGGAATCCTGGGCAAGAGCCTTTAACCACTGAGCCATCTCTCCAGCCCTAAATGTTATTTCTTAAAAATGCTTTCATTGTGAACTTAACCAACACTGCTTAAAGCTGATTTTGAGTTTTACCAAATATACTATCCAGAATAACATTTATTTAAAGGGTTGGCAGTTCATTCAAGCTGAAGTCACCGAAGCTCCCAGCAACAGTAGCAAGCCAGTGAGGACAGAGCCCAGACTGCCGCCTGGCTCCACCAGTATTGAGCTGACTTGCCCTGGAGGGAATGGCTGAGGCTCACTCTGTCTAGGCCAGAGCTAATCCCAGTAAAAATGTCAAGGCTAGGGGAAGCCTCTGTACTGCCCAGAACAGTAACCTCAAGAAAAGTAGCTACTGAGCACTTGAAATGTGGCCAGTGTAATGCAGATGATTATTTTTAATTCAATGAATATGTGGTAACTATATTACTGCATAGCCATGTTCTATACCCTTCACAGCAGGGGTCAGCAAATCAGGGTCCATGCTCCAAAGTCACCCACATCTGTTTATATACAGATCATGAGCTGAGAATGGCAGTTATATAAAAACAACTGGAGAAAACAGATCGAAAGATGAAGAATATTTCATGATATGTAAAAATTAAATAGAATTCGAATTTCAGTCTCCAACAATAAAATTTAATGGGAACACAATCATACCTTCTATATATCCTCTTGTGAAACAGATGGTACGCGTAACGAAGAAAGTACATAACTTTCCAAGGTCTCACTGCCAACTACTAACACACCAACTTCCAATTCTCCAGCTCACTCTGACAAGTTTTCCTTGTTACAGGGACTCTTGAAGTTGAGGAATCAATTTCTTTATTCATGTTCCAAAAAATATTTGGCCCCTCCTCTCCAGCAGGTGTTTGTCAGATACTGGAGACACATGATTAGAAATATATCCCTCATAGAACTGTCACTGTAGCAGGAAGGCAGACATTAATTTGCTATACTAAATTCTATAAAGGAAAGATGCTGGGCATTATGAGGATGGTCCTCTGAGGGACCTAGTCTAGTCTAAGATGTCAAGAGAATCCTTGTCTAATGTGATATTTCAACCCAGACCAGTAGAATGTGGCCAGGTAGGAGGCGTGAAGTAGGGAGTTTCATGTGAAAGATATGGTTAGAAAGGCATTTGGTGAGTTCAAGAAGCTTATAGACTAGAGATTGGAGCCAATGGGCAAGAAGGCAATGATAAGGAAAGAGCCAGAGAAAACAGGTAGGAGCCAAAGAATGCAGCAATTGTGGGTCACATTTAAAATGCGAGGCCTGCAGCCAGGCCAAATGTGCCAATTGGTGCAATAGTGGTACGTCTGTATTAAGAGAACCAACCGTTCTCTAATTGGACTGGAGGTCTACTCCACAGGAGGGAATACATGCGTGGTACTGAAGACTCAGTCAAAAGCTTATGGTCAGGGAGGCCATGAGACCTAGGGGAGTAATGCATGTTGTTGTCTGGCTAAATACATATAGTTATGCCCACCCAAATGGCTTATGATCACTGTTTTTTAAATGTGCATACGCATATAATACTACTACTACTACTCTCACTTGTCTAGAGAAGCTTCTCTTTTTCAGACGTGGTGACCACTGGGATTACTCGAAAGACACCATAGTGCTGAGAGGTGACAGTGGAGTGTTCAGCACAGGGACATCTCTATCACACTGCCTGAGGCTCAGGGTCTACTGCAGAAGAGGTGATTGAAAGACTGTAAGAGCCAAAGGAAGGGGAGGACTGCTTACAATGCAATCTTCCCGACACAAAATGGCCTTGATATTCATGACTTCACAGTGCCTGACACGACCTCCACAAGACCTTCATAATAAGAGGCAAAGATAATGACACTGAAACAAAATAGAGAGGGGAGGAAATATGATGGATGATGGATTTGAGAGGGGGATATGGGGTGGGAAGGGAATTATCATGGTTTATTGTCTATAATTATAGAAGCTGTCAATAAAAAGTTAAAATAATAAATAAATAAAATGTGAGACCTGATTCTGAAACTAACTGGAAAATTCTACCTTAGTTTGGACTCCCAGACTTGGGCTCAGGTCTATTGTGGGCACTGAAAGTGGATGAGACCAGGGATACCAGGAATGCTTGACATTAATGCTTTTAGTCAATTATAGTCATGTACTTAAAATAATCTTTTCAGAATCTGTGTGTGGTGACTCATGCTATAATTCCAGCACTCAGGAGGATGAGGAAGGAAGAGCCAGCCTGGGGCTACAGAGAGAGTTCCAGGTCAGCTTGGGGTTGAGTAAGACCTTGCCTTAGTCCTTTCCCTCCCCTCCAAAATATTTTCATTCTAGTATTCTAGAACAATGACTGGAAGCCAGTAGCCTCATAATGGACCTGGTAGTCAGAGGACCAGATAAATATTCAGTAGAAATAGGACTAGATGACCAAAGGTGAGGCATAGCAGGAGAAAAGTCAGGAGCACTCACAGTAGTATCATTATCAAGAGAAGCACTTGCCACAAAAGCATGAAGACCTTAGTGTGGTCCCCAGCACGCATGGAAATGCCAGGCAGCAGGCAACCTGTCTGTAACCCAGTGTTCAGGGCAGAGACAAGGGATCCCTGATGAAAATTGGCAGCTAGACAAGCTGTATCAGTGATCTCTGGGCTCCAGTGAGAGACCCCGTTTTAATAAATAAGGTGGAGAGAGATCACTATCCAAACATCAGCCTCTAGCCTCTCCACGCATATACATGCACACACATACAAAGATATGGAATACTGAGCCAGGTGTGGTACCGCATTGCCTGTAATCCCAGCTCTTGGGAGAATGAGGAATAAAAAGGTGAGTCTGAGGGCCAGAGTGGACTATATGATTGAGCCTGTCTCAAAAAGACAAAGGTGTATGTGGGGAGAAATAACCGAAGGAGAAACATGTTTGGGGGAAAAGTAGTGCACTTCAGTTTGAAGCATGATGTATCATTTTAAATGTTTTTATTATTATTTAAAATAACATTCAGGGCTGGAGACATGAGTCAGTGGTTAAGGCACTTGCCTACAAAACCTAATGACCCGAGTTTTGATTCCTCAGTATCCATATGAAGCCAGATGTACAAAGTAGTGCATTCAGCTGGAGTTCCTTTGCAATGGCTAGAGACCCTGGTGTTCCCATTCTCTCTCTCTGTCTCTCACTCTGCTTGCAAATAAATAAATAAGTAAAATCACATTCATCTAGAGATGCTTAGAAGGCAGACTTTAATCCGGTTCCCAAAGACCTTCTAGTAGTCATAAACGTGTACAGCCCTTTCCCTTCAGTAACTTGCTTCTAACCACTAGAGCACAACTATTTGAGAGGTGATTGGTTTATCAAAGTAAGAAGATACCACTTTTATCTAATTAAGACTAACTGCCAATATCTGTATGAAACAAATTGCCACATGTGAGTTGCTCTGTGGAGCTCAAACAGCAAGAACTGAGAGGCAGCCTCTGGCCAATAGCCATCAGGGAGCTGACATATTCAATCAACGATGCACGAGATTCTTCATGCTTCCCAGAACCACACAAGTGAGCTTGGAATGGATCTGCCCATCCAACAACCACATGAGTGAGCTTGGAATGGATCTGTCCCACCTACAACCACACAAGTGAACTTGAATTGGTTTTGCCCAGCCTACAACCACAAGAGTGAGCTTGGAATGGATCTGCCCAGTTCAGCATCAATGAGAACTCAGTTGGGACCAACACCTGGATTGCAACCTCTGGAGAGACCTGGGACCAGAGAGCTCAGCTACGCTGTGCTGATCCCCCGAAGCTGACATATATGCATTCATGTTGTTCGAAACCAGCCTTGAGTAAATTGCTATAGCAACAGATACCTAATACAGTAGGTCTGGCTGCAAGGAAGACAATAGTCACCAGACAACCACATGTAGATGGTCCAAATTAAATCATTTAAATTCTCAGAGGTTCTGTTTCCTCTTCTGGAAGATGAGGTCTATTAAGCTACTGACTCCTACCAAACCAGGTGATGTAGTTTCTTTATGATGTTATAATCACCACCTACGCTTCCCATCCACTTCCCTTTGGGAATGTGCCAATACCATGGGATGGACAGGACAGAGTTGAAATCATCTTGACATGTACAGCTAAAAGTGAGCTCAGGAAACTGAAGGGCAAACTTACTTTTTAATGGCAATCAGTTCCCCAGACTCAATGCTTCTTCCCAGCAGGACGGAGCCATAGGTCCCATCCCCAAGTTGCTTGATCGTTGTGTATCTATTCATGGTGTGCCCCTTCTGGCCAGGCACTCATCTCAGGGCTGCTGTAGTTCAGAACCACACAGACTGTAACCAGATTTTCCGGTGGCAGCACCAGCACAAGGTATTCAACAGAGCGTGGCTATCTCCTAAATACATATTTTCAAAGATCAGTCTCCGGCCTGCAGGAAAGCATAAAGCATAAGGAAAAATACTCTTATACATATTTTGCATTTGCATATTTTTATAACCTAAAACAGCAGTCAGCACACTGCCACTACTAGCTAACAGTGGTATTTGTTCATATAAATAAAATTTATTGGGACAGAGTCATACACTTGCAGAGCATCTCGTGCCGTGATAGCAGAACTGAGTGTTTCTGACGCTGTATGGCCTAGGATTTATGCTCTGGTTCTTTATAGAAAATGTTTGTCAATCCCTGGTCTGTGCTCTTTTCAAATTCAAACGAGTCACTTCATAACACTGGAGATAGCAAGCTTGAAAAGTAACGAAATGAATCTGCTGACTCACCACTTTGGGAAAACTGCATAACCATGGTGGATGAAAACTGCTGAACTATGAGAATCTATGCTAAACATGGCATGTCTGTGCACTTCAGCTACAGCTGGCAGTGTAAACATAAAAAAACCACAAAACACTACAATTACATCCCACAGAAAGAGAACCTACATGTGCGTTATTTTTCCTCTAGAAAATCAGAAGTCAAACAACTCAATACCTATGTAGAGGGTGTTCCCCAATTTTTTTAATACAATGATTTTATTTATATAATTGAGAGTCATTCAGTTGGCCTATAATAAAGAAACTACATTCCTTAGGTGAGTGCAATGTCTCTAGGCAAACATTAGTAACTGCAAATACTTAAATAAAAACAAGGAAGGTACTTTAAAAATATTTTATTTATTAGAGAGAGAGTATGGGAGCACACCAGGGCCTCCTGACACTACAAATGAACACCAGACACATGTGCTACTTTGTGCATCTGGCTTTACATGGGTACTGGGGAATTGAATCCAGGCCAGCAGGCCTTGTAAGCAAGGGCCTTTAACTGCTGAGACATCTCCCAGCCCTAGAAAGGTATACTTTAAACATAGCATAATTGCTGCATGTTCAGTTCTAAACAGGACATCTATATCATCCTCTTCAAGGCTCAGAGAGAATGTAAAAGCCAATGGATGGGGAGGAGTGCTGTGTTCCAGATATGACATGACCATTGCATTCATGAGCTCATATCAGCTGTGATTATACAATATATCCTCTCAGCTGAGGAAGGAGCTCAGTGGTATAGTCTTTGCCAAGCACACGGAAGGCTAGGTTTGCTCCTCAGTACTGGAAACAGCAACAAACTCACTGGGAACGATTACCAGACAACTGTAAATAGCTCTAAGATTGGTCCACTTTTTTCTTTTTGCCCCACAGATACCATTTTACTGGAACATACTAGAAATACAGCAATCAGATACACTGCAAAATTTCATAGCATTCCATCACATAAAAACTACAATGAGAGTAGTGACTGGGGAGCTGAGCTCTGGCTTGGGCCAAGGGATATGACAATCCCATCATACTGCTGCTGCTTAATTCTGGACACCACACTTCACGAGAGTTGGTGAAGAACAGAGCAAAGGCCCGAAATGGAAGCACCAGAGTGCTTGAAACCACAGCCCGCTGGAGGCCAGGAGACTTGGGGAGTGATGTTGACCTCCTCAAGAATACACCCCTCGGAGTGGCACTACGTGCGATCCCCAGAACAGAGCTACTAACCACCGCCAGGGTTTCCCATTCTCCACATTAGAAAATTACTATTTTATTTATTTGCAAGGAGAGAGGAACAGACAGACAGACAGACAGTACCAGGGCCTCTAGCCACTGCAAATGAATTCCAAACACATGCACCACTTTGTGCATTCAGCTTTATGTGAGTACTGAGGAATTGAACTCAGTTTGTTAGTTTTGCAGGCAAGCAACTTAACTGCTGAGCCATTTCTCCAGTCCAGGAAATTATTTTTCATAAGAGAAAAAAGTGACATTAGTCGGAGTACCACCCATCAATCTATAACCAATTCTTGGCATCGTTGAGCAATGTGCTAATTTGAGATTGTTCAGTTATTTTTGTGGTGGCTCAAATATAATGATTCTTGTCATAATCTGAAAGAAACGAACAAAACCCAGAGATGCTCTGGACACAACAGGGTGAAAAAAGGACAGCTCTGGTAGATACCAGTGCTAACCTACCCTTAAGAGGGTTCCTCATCTGGTAGATACCAGCCAGTGCTAACCTACCCTTAGGAGGGTTACTCCTCTTCCTTAGTTCAGAGAACCCTAACTTGACCCAGCACCCAACTGCTCAGGCAGGTAGCACTTACTCCAGCCCCAGGGCACAAATCTAAGCCATGCCACTGCAGTTCTTACTAAAAATTTCAAGGCCAGCTCTATCTCAAAAAACACATTTTAAAAAGCCACAAAGCAGATGGGTGTGGTGGTGCACACCTTTAGTCTTCACACTCAGGAGGCAGAGGTAGGAGGATGACTGTGAGTTCCAAGGTAAGTCTGGGGGCTACAGAGTGAGTCCCAAGTTAGCCTGGGCCATAGTGAGGCTCTGCCTAAAAAAAGAAAAAAGCAACACAAATCAAACAGCCACAAAGCTAGCCAGTGTCTTCAAATGCATCGAATTCCAGTTTCAACTCAGTATAAACCAAACCCCGGCCGTGCCACCCTACTTCTAAAAAGCTATTACTTTCCACAGTTGTGAGGTTTACTCACATTTGTGTGGCATAATCTCAAAATAGGTGAAATATAATTTTTTTACAGATGAATATAAACATATTTCAGATATAAAGGAATGTCTGAAATGGGCTGGAGAAGAAACTGCACCAGCAAAGTAGCAGTGAAGTACAATTTTAGCACAAGGCGCTGTGCTGAGTACTAACAGAAGATCCAAAGAGGGTGCTGTGCTGAGTACCAACAGATTCAAAAGGGTGCCGTGCTGAGTACTGAAAGAAGATTCAATGAGGGTACTGTGTTGAGTACTAAGAGAAGATTCAAAAGTTTGCAGGTGTCGATCTGGCTTCTAGATACTTCCCATCCAGCTGCAAAAGAGGCACACAAGAGCCACCTGGACTGGGGATGTAGCTCCCAGGGCGAGTAGAGATGAAAATGCTATAGAACAGCAGAAAGTCCCTTTGTGGGTTATGGGCTGGAATTTCCAGGAAAGGATTGCGCCTCGAGTTCCAATAATGGCCAATGTGCCATATTAATATCACTCATCTTCTGTTCCATGTATTACTGACAAAAATAAATTGTTAAATATAAAAAGGTTTCTTTTCAATTATATTAGTTCCTATGATTATAACAAATTTACATAAGTTTTATGGCTCAAAACAACAGAGAAACTTATTCTCTCACAGTTTTGGAAGCCAGAAGTGTGAAACCAATATCCATGGGCTGAAATGAAGTCGTCAGCACTTCCTCCAGAGACTCTGGGGGAGTCAGTCCATTATCTGTCTCTTTCAGCTTCCGGTGGCTGCCAGCACTCCCTGGCTGTGGCCACATCACTCTGGTGTCTGCCAGGATGACCATACTGGTTTTTCTTCTGTCTTTATATATCTATGCAAATCTCCTCCTCTCTCTCTCTCTCTTAAAATGAATTGTGTTTCTGAAGTAAACAGCTCCACAATGCTGGAATGAATATTCAAACAGACATAGTTTATGGGAGAAAGGGATTTATTTCAGGCTTATAGACTTAGGGAAAGTTCCATCAATGGTGGCAGAAACTGGCTCCCATTCATAAATTCAAGCAAGCAATTCATAAATTCAAGCAGCCGGCACCACCAGCAAGCACAAACACCAGCACACACAACCTGCCAGAACTCAGATCCACCCCAGCGACACGCCCCTGGAGCAGGAGTCTGCCTGCTAGGGGCTGATGCTGCAAACTCAATTTTAACAAAACACCTGAGTATATGGGGCCAAACATTCAAACTACCAAAGTATCCATTTAGGACTTCCCCTGATAATTCAGAATAATCTCTATCTCAAATGTCTTAACCATATCTACAAAGTCTATTTTGCCATATAATCTAATATTCCCAGGTACCAGGGATTAGGGCCTGATATCTTTGTGGGCCCACCAAATTACAACAAAACACCCCCAAAACATTCTTTCAAACACATTAAAAGTTTACAGCAGTGGTTTTCATTCATTCAAAATAGTGTAGCCGGGTATGGTGGTGCACGCCTTTAATCCCAGCACTCTGGAGGCAGAGGTAGGAGGATTGCTATGAGTTCAAGGCCACCCTGAGACTACATAGTGAATTCCAGGTCAGCCTGGACTAGAGCGAGACCCTACCTTGAAAAACCAACCAACCAACCAACCAAACAAAAAAACAAAATTGAGTGTATTAGGAATAAAACCAGAAATCTATGCTTACCTGCTGAACAAGAGCCTTTCTTTTCTTTTCTTTTTGAAATATGAGCTCTCCTCTCTCTCTCTCTTTCTCTCTCTCTGTCTCATGTGGTCCAGGTAGGTTTTGAACTCTGTGAAGTTGAGGATGACGTTGAACTTCTGATCCTACTGCCTCTACCTCCCAAGCGCTAGGATCATGAGAATGCACTGAGGACTTTATGCATATTACAAAAGCACTTGGCCAACAAAACCACATCTCAAGCCCTTAAAAAAGTTGTTTTATTTATTTATTTTGAGGCCGGGCATGGTGGTGCACACCTTTAATCCCAGCACTTGGGAGGCAGAGGTAGAAGGATCGCTGTGAGTTGAGGCCAGCCTCAGACTACATAGTGAATTCTAGGTCAGCCTGAGCTAGCTTGAGACCCTATCTTGAAAAATCAAATCAATAAATAAATAAAGATTTTTTTTGAGATAGGGTCTCATGTAGCACAGGCTGGCCTCGAATTCTGTATGTAGCCAAGGATGAACTTGAACTGATCCTCCTGCTTCTACCTAACGCTGCCTAGGTTATGAGCAGACTGCAGTGGCTTATCTGTGTGGGGAATGAACGTGTTAGACCCGGTATACCACTCTGACTCCAAGAGTTAGCTGGAATAAACCAACCGCTTGGAACTGATCCATACACAGCATCCCAATCAATCAAATAAGCCAAAGCTATGATGTTAGCAACCAGTGAAGCCAAATAATGACAAAGAGTGACTGGACACCAGCCCTCTGTGACTTGGGCACCCCTCAGTCCTTGGATTTACTTCTGGGGTCATCAGGCACTGGACATGATGAGAGGTGGCTTCTTCCTTGTATGTGCTGCAACTTTGTGGATTGAGCAAAGGATGGAACCATGTCTCTACTTTACCTGTGAGACAAGAAGGCCAGTGAAGAGGACGGAACCCCAGGCAGCATCTGTGCCACGCAGGGTCTCTTTCATGAGCGTCTTAGCCATGATGCAAGAAAGAGATCCTCCTCTTGCTTGAATCAGCCTCCTGCCCTCCCTCCCTCACCAACCACGCAGCGGTACCAGGTGGGGACTGGGAGCCATGACAACACGAGCAAAGAGCCTGTGTAGTCTGTGACGAGTGACTCTAGACAGTCCTCTGCATGCTTCCTCGCTTGGTGCCCTCACACTGTACACTCCCTTAGCACACAGTAGGTCCTCCAAGACTATTCCAATTGGAAGTCACTCATTTTCTGTACTTCCTTGGGAAATTGCCTAAAAACTCTCAGTGCAACTATTTCTTCAAGTCCAAAGTAAAGATCAGGAAATTGTCTGAGATCTCCAAATATTTTGAAATAGAAGAACTGTCAGCCCTGGCAGGCCTCTGAGAGGCCCTCCATGCTGGCAAGTCTTTGGGATATGGGTAATGCTATATCCAGCTAAAGAAAAAGGAGGCCTTGGCTTTCTTTCAAAGTTCTAGGAAATCTTTGAAATAAACATGCTTTTCCCAGCTAGGTGACAGTGGGCAAGCCGTCCTGTGCTCCCCCCAATTCCTGCCATCACCGTTAAAGAAGGACTGCTCGGGAACAGCAGCTCCCACCAGGCATCCTGTCTCTTCACAGCCTGGAAAGCAGGCCAGGGGCAGGGGCAACGCTACCCTGCCAGTCACTGAGAAGATGTCGCAATTATAGACATTTAAGGACTGGAAATATAAAACTACTTGTAAACCAGGGTATCTAGTTGTGATCTATCAGAGCTAAGCATGATTCAGACCTGTGGGAAGAGGTTCTGTCCCTCAGCCTTAGTCATTTTAAGCTGAAAGATTCCCTTTCTTTCATCAGCCTCCATAGTAAATCTTGATTATGTACACAATCATTAAGTGACTCCTCTCAGGGCACTTCTGAATTTCATTTTACCTTTACAGGTGTTCTAGGTTAAACTGTATTATAACTTTATAAGAGTAAGTTAAAATTACTAATATCTTTTAAAAGGATAGTAAACGTAGTATGTGTAATTTATATTTTTCTCTCTAGGACCCAATTCTTCTGCCTGTGTACACTCTAGAAATAAGTCTTTTCAGCATTCGTCCCCTTGGGCAACCGCTTTTCCTGAATTGGGAATTGTAGTGCCAAGGCCAAAAGAACCTTCTTTATGTGGAACTTGCTTTGTGTTTGTCTTGATAAAGGAGTGCATCGAAGATGCTTTCAGCCACAGCCTTGACTTGAAAAGAGAGGAAGAAAATCATCCATTTCTGTGTCTGCCTTTAACCCCTGTACTGTTACTTTTCTTGCTGCTCACACAAAATACCTGACAAATCAATTCAAGGAAGGAAGGGAGGGAGGAAGTAGCAAAGAAGGAAGGAAGGAAGGAAGGAAGGAAGGAAGGGAAGGAGGGAGGAAGGGTGGGTTTATTCTGGCTCACAGTTTGAGAGTCCAGCCCATCAGGGTGGGAGAGCATTGTGAGGCAGCTGGTCACACCGCATCCACAGACATCAAGTTCTAGCAGAGGAAGATGAATGCCAGTGCTCAGCTGGCTTTTGACCTTCTCTTCTGGGACCCTGCATGCAGGATGGGTCTTCCTGCTCAGTTAAGTCTCTGTGGGAACTCTCATAGCCACAGCCAGAGGTAGGCTCCCCTCAGATGGCCATCACAACGCCCCTCTCCTCCAGCTGTGGGGAGAGCTGCTTGCTCGCGTACCTCATACAATGCAGCTCCACACCTCCCCCACTTCTGCAATACCAGGCTGCCTGTGCCCCAAACCTCACTGTACATGGCTTCTCAGGGTAATTTAACATGCAATAAAGCATGTATAACCTGCTTTCTTTTCCTTTAGCTTTGTCTTAAATCACTTTCTAGTAAACTGACAAATCAAGGTAAACACTGTACCCCAAAACAGGATAAAAGCATTAACTATTATGGTCCAGGTATCACAATTCTATGAATATATAAGCCGAGTACGTGTATCTGAAACGCTTAAGACAGTGTTTTAGATTTTTCAGATGTTGGAATATTTGTGTACACATGAGCGAGCACGGAGACGAGACCCTCAAGTCGAAACACAAAGTTCACTTGCGCTTCACATGTAGCTCCTATGCACCGTCAGGAGGTCATTTTCCCCCTGCATTTTCATTGTGCCTCTATTTCAGCCACAATGTAGCACATAAAACCAGGTATGAAATGTTCTGGTCATCTGGTGCTTAGACAGTTTCAGATTTATTTTGCTTTGCTGAGGTAGGGTTTCACTCCAGCCCAGGCTGACCTGGAATTCACTATGTAGTCTCAGGGTGGCCTCTGACTCACTGGCAATCCTACCTCTGCCTCCCGGTGTTGGGATTAAAGGCGTGTGTCACCACACCCAGCTGAGTTTCAGATTTTGACGCATCTCAGAGTGCTCAACCTCTAGAACATTCAAATAAGTAATTGGACATTATGACACAGAACATTACACCACTTTATATTTTCAGTTCTGGGACATTATATTTTAGAGTAGTCACGAAAGCACCCACATGACATTACTTTATCATGGGTCATGTTATACATATAAATGTGTTACAGTCCACTTTCCTGCAGAAAGAACCTGACCAAAAGCAGCTTGTGGAGGAAAGGGTCTATTTCAGCTTATAGACTCAAGGGGAAGTTCCATGATGGCAAGGAACACGATGGCATGAGCAGAGGCATCATCAGGTGGACAAGAAGGGACAGCAAGGGAGAGTGTGCCAAACAAGGGAGAGTGTGCCAAACACTGGCAAGGGGCAGCTGCCCCCCAACAACACACCCCCAGCAAGGTTCCAATTCCAAAACTGCCATCAGCTGGGAACCTGGTATTCAGAACAGAACACGTTTATGGGGAACACCTGAATTAAACCATCACATAACGTTATGTAAAAAACGACTTAAAGGGGCCCCTGTCTCAGAATGCCATGGCCCCGCCTGGAGTGGTGGCTCTCATGTGAAATATTGAGAGATGAAGGCAGGAAGTGTCTTGAGTTTGAAACCAGCCTGGGGTACAAAATGAGACAGTCTTTAAAGAGAGAGAGAGAGAGAGAGAGAGAGAGAGAGAGAGAGAGAGAGAGAGAGAGAATGCGACAGTCTTCAAAGAATACTGCTGAAAGAATTGAGGTGCTCCTTCCAAGTTTACACATTACAATATGCAGAAAGGTCACTGTACCCCAAATTTTGTCTGGAAACAACTTAGTCTTGCATAAATACACACAGCCATAGCAGGCACGATGGTTCACACCTGCAACCCCAGCACTTGGGAAGCTGAAGCAGGAGGATCAACAGAGTTCAAGGCCAGCCTGGGCTATGCACTGAGAGGATAGCCTAGGCTACAGACTTGGGCCCTGTCTCAAAATTCAAAGCAAACTACTAGATAGTTGTACATGTTCTACAAGCAGAAAACTGTGCTTTATGACAAAAGGCTTCAGTCCATCTGACTAAACAAGATCCCACAGTGAAATGCAAAACTTAGCTCTTTTGAGAGCAGCAGGGAAGTTTTATTTTTATTTTTTCCTTTCTTAAAGCAGAAGTGTTCTGGCAAGGTTCAGAAGGAAAAATAGCAACCGATCCCAGAAGCAGAGCTGTGGCCAGGAATAACTGAAGGTTGAGCCAGTTCAGGAAGGGTAGGATGAGGCCTCCAGCCTCAGGTCCACCGCAATTCACCAAGTACAGGCCACCCACCCTGCGGGGCACTATGAGCAGGCTGGTCAGTGCAGGTGACATCCTCACACAAGCTTTTCCTCCATTCTTCAAGGCCGTGTGACTAAAAGGAGACAACCTCTGACCACAATCTGCCTGACTAACTCCTAATGGAGGGCTAGCAAACAAGTAACTAAGGCAGAAAGATGCTCTAAAAAGAAAAGGGGCCGAGGCTCCTCCTCCCAGGGGAGCCGGGGGAAGCACGAGCAGCGACACCGAGAAACTAACCGCACTGAGAGCCAAAATTTAGACGAGGAGGCCTTGACAATCAGACATACAGGTGACAGCTTGCAAGGCAGGAGAACAGTGAAGGGCAGATGGACCAGAGTGCCGAGAAGGGAGGGGACGTCTCACCCGTCCTTTCTTCTCTCGGCCAGGCAGGGGTCCCTCGAGGGCTCCCCCAGGACGCAGTCCAGGACGGGGGTGTGGAGCGCAGCGCCCGGGAAGGCGGGCTCCAGATGAGACACGCTCCAAACGCACGACGGAAACGAAGGAAAAGAGGGTTCAAACTAGGAACCTCAAGAAGAACGAGCAAGCCCCCAGGCCAGCAGCCATCCTGGAAGCACAGCCCAGAGGGAAAGAGCCACGTCTTTAGGCAACTCCCTGGCAAGGGCCGAGCCTTCCAGAACACCTCCTCCGACCCCAAGGAAACCATCAAGCGGCCAGGCTGACCCGGGAGGGCCCGGGCGTGGGCGCGGGGCGGGGACGACGCCCGCTCGGCCTGGAGGAGGGGGGGCCTGCAGGACCGGGGCTCAGACGCACGTGCGCACGCGCTGACTTCTCGAAAGGCTCCCTTAAAACGGACCGCAGGGAACGAAGACGGACTCGCCGGGCACGTGGCGTGAAAGCTCTCAAACGTCTCCGAGTAGAAAATTGGAAGCAAGAATCCCACGGAAGAGCGTCTGTCCGCAACCAAGAGGAACCCTGCCCTGCCTGCCCGCAAATTCACGCGGGGTCCCTGGGCTCAGCCCACGCGACGGACCTCCGGGAACGGCGGGAGGAGAGCTTCTCCCACGGAACCACCTTCGTGAACCAAAACCTGGCGACAAACTTTCACGCGGGGAGCGTGGGCGCGGGGCGGGCGTGGTCGCGGGACGGGCTTGGGCGCGGGGAGTGGGGCGCGCGTGGGGCTCGGGGCGTGGGCGCGGGCGGCCGTGGGCCCGGGGGGCAGCGCGCTGCCGTCAGACCCGCGCCGGACCCCACGCCACCGGCGAAGGGAGCACGCCCCGCCCCACCGCAGGCGACTTACCGGCGGTGCCCGGCCCGCGGCGGCGGCGGCGCGGAGCGCAGTGCGGGGCTGCCGGCTCTACCGGCTACGGCCGGCGCGGGCTCCGTGCGGGGACGCCTGGCAGGTCCCGAGAGCCGGGGCCACGCGGCGCATGGCCGGGCGCAGCCGCCGCCTCGCCGGCCTCCAGCACGAAAACAAACAAAAGGCGCCGCGGCTTCCAGGGGCGGCCCGCAGCGCCCCCGCCGGCCACGCGCGGAACGGCACCGCCCCACGGCCCGCAGCGCCCCCGCCGGCCACGCGCGGAACGGCACCGCCCAGCGGCCCGCAGCGCCCCCGCCGGCCGCGCGCGGAACGGCACCGCCCAGCGGCCCGCGTTGTCCCCGCCTGTTCAGTGAGAATAACCCTGAAAGCAGCTCCTTCTGACAATTCTGTGAAATGCTGGCGGCCCACTGGCTTACAAGTATGTGAGATACTTATACATATTATGCATTACACATACATATTATATCCATACTCATATAATGTGTGCCTGTGTGTGTTGTTTCCACCCACAACCGAATCCCAGATGCGTGGGCCACGTTTTGTGTCTAGCTCCGCGCGGGTACTGGGGCTCCACACCTCGGCCTGCAGACTTGGTAAGGAAGAGCCTTTAATGAGCCGTCTCCCAAGCCCTCCAAAGAAAATTTTAAAGTAACTAAAACGATCAGTTTTAGGTATAATTGTCCAAGCAAGTCCACCTGGCAAATAGGAGTGACTTGGTCCACTGAGCTAGAATAATAGTTCTGACCCTGGGAAAACGGTAAGTATACTATGGTGAGATTATATCCTGTAATGAAGGCTGTTACTGGATACAATGGAGTCCATGTAAAGTACAAAATTAGTAGCTGTGAAGCATAACAGTGTCTTAATACAACAGTTCTCACTGTGAAGAAAAACTTTTAATACAGTAAGCATACAACTTATCATTACAAATATTTTCCTAAGCTGTATTATGTGCTAGCTAGAAATCAACCCTTGCTAATTGGCCACTTGACAATTTCAATGAAATTGACTAGTTGTGAAGTTATTTCAAATCTCATCCTGCATTTGCAAAACTAATCTTTAGGCTTCAAGTTGTTTATCATTTTCTTCCATTATAAAGAATTAAACCTTTTACTCAATTTAAAATATGATTTTGGTTTTTTGTTTTGTTTTTTCAGGTAGGGTTTTGTTCTAGCCCAGGCTGACCTGGAATTCATTATATAGTCTCAGGGTGGGCTTGAACTCATGGTGATCCTCTGCCTCCCAAGGGCTGGGATTAAAGGCGAGCGCCACTATGCCTGGCAAAATCTGACTTTTAAAAAAGACTTTTAATTGAGAGAGAGTCCATGAGCCACTTTGTGCTAATTGGCTAAGTGTACTGGGGACTCAGACCCAGGCCAAGACTTTGCAAGCAAGCGCCATTAACCGCTGAGCCGTCTCTCCAGCCCCTAGAATCTGATTTTGGGGGGGGGGGTCATTTGGAGAAATATTTCCTTAAAAGACCTAAACCCTAGGGTCTTTTAAAAAAAAACTCCAAAGCTAAAACAAAACACCTCCCCCCCCAAACTATTAACTTGTCCTCATTGAACAGAAAGGTGGTTTTTACAGGTCCCAACTTAGGATGAAAAAACAAGCGAGGCACCGGGTGAACCTCTAGAGGTAAATCGCGTTTTAAAATGCAGCGTTTGCCTTTTATCACCTTGCTGCCGCAAAGTGATGGGTTCTGGGAGGTCGTAAAGTGACGGCGCTAGATTTACGTCCTGGGAGGTCGTAAAGTGGCGGGCGCGCGCTAGATTCGCGTCCTGGGTCGCTGACTGGGCGCGTGGCGTCCGTCCAGGCCCGTGGGTCCCGACAGAACGCACCAGCCCGTGGTTGGGTCGGTGCCGGGGCTCCGCCGAGTCCCCGCGGATACGGGGCCGCTGCGCATGCTCGGGTGCGCGCGCATCCAGGCAGGCTTCCGGCGCAGAGCGGAGCGGAGCGCGCGTCCCGAGAGCCCTGCGCTCGCGTGCTGTCCTCGGCGCTCCCTGCCCGGCGCTCCCGAGCCCGCAGCTCCGCGGCCCCCGCCCCGCGCCCCGCGAAGATGGCTGCCGTCCGCCGGGCCCGCGGTCACCGCCGCTGCCTGGTGCGCTTCTCCGACCGAGAACTCTGCTAAGCCGCGCTGCCGACCGCGGCAGGCGTAGAGGCGGACGCCGGGAGCCCCGGGCTGCGGCCCCCGGCCGGCCGGCATGGTAACCGGGGCCCGGGGCGGGAGGGGAGGGGAGGGCCCGGGGGCGCGCACGCGGGGACGGCCCCCGCCGGGGGCGCGCACGAGCGCGCAGAACCCAGCGGGGCTCTGGGCGGGGCTCTAAGGCCACCTGAGGTTCCGGAGGAACAGCTGACACCTGCAGGCGACCCCCGAGGCCCACCTGCTCGTCGCGTTGAGGCGGACCGTGTCCGCGTCCGTGGTCGCGCGGCCACGGTCGAGACCGCAGCAGACAGGACTTCGGTCACACGAGGTCGGGAAAGGAGACGCCCATTTAGCGTCCCCGCTGCTAGTCAGCCACTCAGTAGTGCAGTAACGTCTTGGGATTACCACCCCTGCCCGGAGATCTGCGATCAACTTCAAAACAACTTTCATTACGGGCACCTCGGGCCTCCAGCCAATGTAAACAGACTCCAGGTGCACGCGCCACTTTGTGCATCTGGCTTTACGTGGGGGCCGGGGAATTGAACCCGGGTTATTAGCCTTTGCAGGCAAATGCCATAATCTCTGAGCCATCATCTCTTCAGCCCTATGATAAACTTTAAAAAATATATATAGTTTTAAATTTTATTTTGTTTTTGCTAGGTAGGGTCTCTCTCTAGCTCAGACTGACCTGGAGCTCCTTCTGTCGTCTCAGGCTGGCCTTGAACTCATGGTGATCTCTTACTTTTGCCTCCCCAGTGCTGGGAGTAAAGTCATGTGCCACCATGCCCAGCAAAATATTTTTATTTATTTGCAAGGAGAGACAAAGAATTGGCCCATTAGGGCCTCCTGCCACTGCAAACTGACTCCAGATGCATGTACCACCTTGTGCATCTGGCCATGTGTAGGCACTGGGGTATTGAACCCAGTCTGTCAGGCTTTACAAGCAAGTGCCTTAACTTATGACAAACAATCATCAAATCTCTTTACAGACGTTTGCTTAAGGAGGATCATTGCAAGTTTGAGGCTATCCTGGGTTACTGGGTGAGACCATGTTTCAACCAACAACAGTAATAAATGAGAAGACAGCTGAGGTCTAGCCTGGCCTTCACCAAGAATCAAACACCAGGTCTTAAAGTTGCAGAGACAACCATGTTAGTAAATGGAATGAAATGAAATCATCTCACTGTAAATTTAAGGGTACACAGAAGAGGCAATTGGAACAGATTAGAAAATGCTGCAAAGACAAGCCCCTATCTGAATCGTGGATACGAAGCAGCAGCTAAGTGAGGACAGAGACGTTCCAGGCTGAAGAAGCAGGGGAAATGAATTTAGTTTCTACTACCAGGCAATAGGCAGAAGGCTAAATTACTAAGTAGATACCCTGTAGAGCTCAGGTTGTCTCAGCTACGTGTGGAGTTTGCAACAATAACCCTAATTGAAAAGAGAGGCAAGTATAGCTTGCAATGGGATTTATGTGGTCAGAGTTCCTCGTGTATTTTCCTAGTAGTTGTATTAGTTTCTTATTATAACAGAATACCTGTGATAGTTCATAAAGAGTTGATTTTTACCTCAGGATTCTGGAGGTGTCTCACTCCAAAGATCAAGTGGTCTCTGTCTGCCATGGGCCTGGAAGAGGACACTGCTCACTTCATGAGCCAAGATGCAGAAGAGGCAGGGTCCCACAATCCGTTTCAAGTGACCCAAGGACTTCCCACTAGGTCTCAAACCTCAACAAAGGTTCCACCAACTCCCAATAATGACAGCCTGAGGAAAGGCTTTTAACACATGGACCTTTATCCAAATCCAAGCACCTGCCTTAGGGCAAGTACTTCTTTTATTACAGCGTGTCAGCATTTTACTCTGTACTAACTAGTTGAGTGTTACGGGCACCTCTGCTTTAGTCTGGTTAGAAAGAAAGCAATGCCTCTTAGGTTGCACTGTGGTGTGGTGCAAGTGTATCTAGTTGTTATGTTCAAAGATCTGTGGTAATAGAAACATTTTTTTCTGCTCTGAAAATAACAGCTAAAAGTTTGCCATTCCAAAAGTTGCTGTCTTTGGAATCAAGTAAAACTGGTTTTATTGTTATTTCTAGCTGACCTTTAAGGTCATTTCCCTGATTGCTACATTTCTGTATAGAACTGATCACAGTTAGTGTTGAGCAAGTTCCCTTTGCTGATAAGTCGTTAGCTAATGGACTGAACTGAGGCAATATTTTCATTTTGTAAGAAGGTAGGATTCTTTCTAACTTGAGGATAAAAAGATTAGATGGAAAGACTCCAAACAGACTTTGTTAAAGCCATGTATAATGATTCTAGTCCAGCTTTAGTCTATATCCAGCCACTCCCAGCATAACAAATTGGAACAAGAAGAAAAGTAGAAGGGATAGAGTGCTTGCCTACCATGCTGTGGACTCTACGTTGGAGCCCTAGAACTGAAGAGAAGGAAGAGGAGAAAGAGGGTTTCTAGATAAAAGCAGTTACAATCTTTGAGGAATGAGCTTTCCTAGTGCATTTAAAGTATTAAGAGAAGTCATTCACGGAGAACACACTTGATAGCACACATAAGAAAGAAACAGGTTCCTTCTATTAGCTGAAAGCTCTACTACAGCTAAACTTTTTGGAGCAAAGTTCTTTTTTTAAATTAGCGTGTGAAGCGATGAGTTTCATGATGGTCTCAGTGGGGTTCTGGTGTTCACTGTGGGATCATGAAGGCCTCAGTCAGTCCCTGTGGGATAGCAGGGGACCATGCCTCAGGCTGTCCCTACCCACTCTTGGGTGCTTACAGTCTTTTCTCCCCCTCTTCCACAGTGTTCCCTGAACCATGGCAGGCCTGTTGGCAGTCTGATCTCTGTAGCCTCTCGATTTCTGTTTTGATGGGTTTTGATTGATCACTGTTTATCACCATCAACCTGGGTGGGACTGGTTGTCAGGCTAGCAGTAGGAACAGTGTTCATGTCACCACTTCCCCTGCAATTTCTCCTGGGTCCTGGCAGGTGTGGTAGAGGTGGCTCATCTCATAGTGGGTAGTTGGATAACTTTTTATCGATGGAACGTGGTTCTCCTCCATTTTCTGTACCATCTGTAAAATAAAGGAGATTCTCCAACCCAAAGTGAGCTGTGCTATGCTCATGCTCACCCCGTTCCCACACTGCATTCCACCGGGCTCAACACACATATGTAAGTGTAATATTTGCCTCTCTGAGTCTGGCTTATTTTGCTTAACAATGGTCTCTAGTTAGGCCATTTTCCTACCAAGCCATGTTTTCATTTTCCTTTAAAGGCTGAAAAAAGTCCATGTTTGCTTTTGTTTGTTGTTGAGTGTCTAGTCATAAACTTATAAAACTAAAATTGTCTATTTTATTTCATCTGGTATAGATTTTGGTAAGTAGTTATATAATAGTTTATTGGTGGAGGAACTGTTTCATTACCCAATATATATACATATACGTGTGTATATATATACATATGCACATCTGACCTGGAACTCACTCTGTAGCTCCAGACTTGCTTTGAATTCACAGCGATCCACCTCCCAAGTGCTGGGATTAAAGGCGTGCACCATCACGCCTGCCTTACCCAGTTATATTAATCATAACAAATCATTTATGAATAACAATGGGTTAAATTAATTTATGTGTAATTAGATTGACTTGGAGGAATGGAATCCTCGACGGTGATGCTCACACTGCCGTGGTCTGGAGTGGAGAATGTGCTGTGCAGATTCACTTCCTTCTGGGTGACTATGAAGGTCCCAGTGCACCTCCAGCCTTACTGCTCAAAGTACACTTGATGCTGCAGTAGCAGGTAGCTGAGAAGTTTAGATGACAAGGGTGTGCCTGCATATTCCTGATTTCTTTTTCTGGTTTCATTCTACTCAGGCAGAAGCCGAGGAAGATTGTCATTCGGATGCTGTCAGAGCAGGAGATGACAATGAAAGTGAGAGTCCTGGTGAAACTGATCTGCAGGCATGTACTTTCAATTATACATTTAATTTTTATTCTGTTGTGCCCTATATATACAAAAAATTAGACAAAATTGTGGAGATTTGAAAGTTCTTGTTTGTATTGAAGTTAGTGAGATGTTTCAATTCTTTATATCATCCTTACAGATTCTTGCTATGTAATTCAACATGTAAGTTTAAACATGACTCAAAACTCATAACCTTAAAGAAACAGATTGACAAGCTGGACCACTTAGAAGTGTAAAGGCCAAGGGGTTGGGAAGAGCTCAGCAGCTAAAGGTGCATGCTTGCAAAGCCTACTGGCCTGGATTCAGTTCCCAAACCACCCTTCTAAGCTAGACACAAAAAATGGGGCAGGTGTCTAGTGCTTTATTTGCAGCCACAAGAGGTCCTAGCATGCCCACGTACACATGCAAATAGTTTTTTAAAAAGAAAAAAGTCTTGTGCTGGAGAGATGGCTCAGCAGTTAGTGCACTTGCCCAAAAAGCCTCATGACTTTTTTGATTTCCCAGTACCCATGTAAAGCCAGATTCACAGGGTGGTGCATGCAGCTGGAGTTTGTTTGCAGCAGCTGGAGGCCCTTCTATGCCTCTCTCTTTCTCTATCTCTGTCTGCAAATAAATGAATAAAAATATTTTAGAAAAGAAAAGTCTTAAAGCCTGTGTTTAACAAAAGCCATCAAAAATGAAGTTGAAAGAAATAACTAGAATAATTGTTCACTACATATGGGCAGAGGATTGCTATCCTTAGTGTGTACATCACTCATAAACTAGAGGGACACAGGATAGGAAGATGTGAATGGACAGGTAATGGATAAATATGAATGGCTGTTAAATATTTGAAAAGATAATTAGCCTATTAGCTTTTGGATAGATAATGTCTGTTGCTGTGGCTGAGCTGTGAGAACAGTTATGCAATAACATGAAATTATAAATTATAACTATTCTGGGGGTACATTGTCAATATGAATCTGAATTAAAAACATTCCCTTTCAAATAGCAGTTCCTCTTCCAGAAAAGTAAACTTAAGGAAATAACTGGGAAGATGAGTAAACCGACGTGTTCAAAGATGATCGTAGCATGTTTATATGGAAACTGTCAATACAGCCTAAATACCCTTACTTGTAGTAAAGAGGTGGTACATCTACACAGCAAAATACACTGCAGGCATTTAAAAAGGTGAGGTAAATCTTTAGAATAAATATTTAGATGAACTGATCATTAAACTTATGAACATTACATTAGCTTACTTGGCATTGTCATTTAGTGGAAGCTGGCATTAAATGCTCCTGAGAAGTCTGTAGGTCAAAGTTGTAAGAGTGGGAAGAGCAGGAGACCCCACACTGTCCAGTCATTCCTGTGATTCCTTTAATAGTCAGCCATGGGGAAGAAGTGAGCAGAAGTGGCTCAGCAGCTGAGAGCACTTGCCGCGAGTCAGGTGGGCTTGGATACACATGCCTATAAGCCCAGTGCTGTGGGGAGCAGAAACCAGAGAATTACCCAGGCTTGCTGGTCAGCCAGTCCGACCAGAAAAAACGACAACAACAAAACCAGTAGCTTTGTGTTCAGTGAGAGACCATCTCAAACATGGGGATCAGTGGCAGAGGAAGACACCCACCATTTTCTCTTTGGCTGCCATAAACATGCAAAAAAAACCAAAACACAACACCACAAATAATATACACTATTCTATTAGTAGCAGCTCTCTTAAATTAGTGGTATCTGGGCTTGGGCAGAGACTGCCAGGCAAGATTACCAGAAAGCACTGCGGTCAGCACCATGGGAGGGAGGATGGAAGGCAGAAGGGAAGAAGCTCAGCTACAGTGCAGTCTGAATGGAATGCTTTAGCCGGTCCCATGGGAGTTCTGAGGCTGAAATGATTTTTAACGGCAAGGCGTGGCAGGTGTTTAATCAAGGCTGTTTTATGATCTTAGAATAGCAAGACTACATGGGAGAAGCTATTGGGCATATCGATAAATTGTTCCGGTTTCATTTCCCTTTCTTGATGATCCTGAAATACTCTCTTAGGCACAACTCCAGATGTTTCGAGCTCAGTGGATGTTTGAACTTGCCCCAGGTGTAGGTTCTAGCAATTTAGAAATGCGACCTTGCAGAGCAGGAAGAGGTCCTGTACTGAAAGCAGCTGCAGATGCCAAAGGAAAGCAAGAACTGGCAAAAGAAGAAAAGGTAAATATTCAAGATGCTTTAACAAATTACCACTTTTCCCTCTTATTGGCACAAAGGAATTTTCACTAATATAATTTAGCAGTTATATTCATACTCAAGTGATATAAACTTGTTTGTTTTTGTAGGTAGGGTCTTGCTCTAGCCCCAGGCTGACCCTGGAATTCACTATGCAGTCTTAGACGATCCTCCTGCCTCTGCCTCCTGAAGTGCTGGAATTAAAGGCATGTGCCACCGCACCCAGCCAATATAAAGTTAATTTTTCCTGTTGTAGAAAAAATTTTGACTAGTATGTCAGTTTATATATCTTTCACTGCTAACTGCTTTGTATGAAATTAGTGCCACAGGCTTCTTTCCCTGTAGCGTACCATCCTCATGTCATTGTTAATTTCTAGGTACTTAAGATTGATTTGTTCTCTAACAGAGCTGAGCTGGTGGTTCCATGATAAAAGTACTTGACCAGAGTTCAAATCCTCAGAATCCATGTAAAGCTAGATGCTTTAGTGCATGCACCTGTAATCCCTGTGATTGGAGGTGGAGCCAGGAGGACCCCAGAGCCTGACATCCCCAGTGGAATAAGTTATAAGGTCAGGGCTGACACCCCAAGGTTGTCCTCTGACCTCCATATGTTTGTGCAACTATCCACACACATGTGAGCACATGAAATAAAAAGATGTTTATATCATCAGATCCAAGTTTTTGTTTACAGTTAGTTATTAAGTAATTTCCGTAATGACTAAAACCTTCTAGACTTGTCTTGATTTTCATTGCAAATGAAGGGAAGTTCTACACACCCTTTAGCCTCCTACCCCTTAATTAACATCTTGCGACAGTAGAAAATAGGCATTGGCCTAATATCCAGAGCTTATTCAAATTTCCCTGGTTCATAAGTACTTACCTCTGCATATGTATATGCATAGTTGTTTGAAGTTTTACCACATGGGTAGATTTGTATAACCACTATCACAATCAATTTAGTTAAGTAAGTAAGAATGAGGAGTGTGTCTGCCTCCCTCACCTGCAAAAAAAAAAAAAAAAGCTAGTAGCCAGGCACGATAATGTTCTTCTGTACTGCCAGCACTTGGTTGTCTGAGGCAGGATGGTTGCAAGTTGGAGGCCAGCATGGGCTATATAGGGAGACTGTCTCAGAAAATGCAGAGTTGGGGAACTGGGGAGATGACTCAGTGGTTATAAGGTGCTTGCTTTGCAAACCTACTGATTGGAGTTTTGGGTTCCCAGCACCCACAAAAAGCAGGACACAAGTGTCACCTGCCTCTCTAATCTCAAAATGACTATGGTCTTGGGAGGTGGAGTCTGGCCTCCCTGCAGCAAAAACAATAGCAGGAGAGAGAGCCTTTCTCAAGCAAGGTGGAAGGAGGACCATCACCCTGAAGTTATCTTCTGACCTCCACCCACAGGTGCATGCCCTGTGTGTGCATACATACACACATACACAGATAAACACACAAAGGATTTTATTGTGGAATGAGCAGATTGAAATCTGGACCACAATATGACACATTATGGGTGCATTGGTGGAGCAAAAGAAGACGAGGGTTTTTAAAGGTAAAACGAACAAATTTACATATCTCACATTGAAGCAATCTTTGGTTACAAAGGTGGTCAGCCCAGGGTTGTATAGGCAAACAACTGTAAGGTTGCCATCGCATTTGAGCAAGGTTGGTTCCAGTATCGTAGTAGACAACGCATGCGTAAAGGCTCTCCATTCATATTTCCCTATTTTTATTTTGCTGGGGTTAGCATAAGTGACTTCGTTTAGATTCTGACATCTTTATAATTACATTTCCCCCATTTTTTCCTAATCAGGCAAACATCACTAGTCTCCATTTTATAATTTTTACTTCCCAAGAATGTTAGGCAAAGGGCATCATACAGTGTGCAACATTTTAAGACTGACTTTTTAAGTCAATAACTTTTATACTTACATATAATAATACATTTTGATCATAACCTCCCTCTGTCACCCTCTCTTACCCCCACACACCATGGGCATATTTGGGGCCTGGCTTTTCAGCTAGTCCCTTTTCTACTTTGACGCCTATTTTTTCCTCTCCTCCACATCCATAATGGAATGTTGATGCTCCTAATATTGTACAGATCTTGTGCAGGCATGAACCACCACACCTGGCCTAATATCTACTTTTAGTACAGTTTTTCAAAAGAATTACTTTTGATTTTTATAGGCTCGAGAACTCTTTCTAAAAGCAGTAGAAGAAGAACAAAATGGAGCTCTCTATGAAGGTAAATGCTCATCCTAAGGGGCTCAATATCATGGAGCTGTGATATTTCAGGAATGTTAACAGCCAATTTTTTTTTTTGTACTAAAACATATTTGACATAGAACATTCTCCTCTCTACTTGAAATCTATTTTTTTTTGGGGGGGGGGATTTTAAGGTAGGACCTTGCTCTGTAATTCACTATGTAGTCTCAGGCTGGCCTTGAACTCAAAATGATCCTCCTACCCCAGTCTCTCGAGTGCTGGGATTAATTGAGCTCATTTTAAAAATCAAAACAGAACTTTGGTCAGGGGCTGGAGAGATGACTCAGCGGTTAAGGCACTTGCTTCTAGTGCCTAAGGCCCGGGGTTCAATTCCCCAGGACCCACATAAGCCAGACCCACAAGGTGGTGACCCTGGTGTACGTGCGCTCACACGCTTGCTCACGCGCTTGCTCGCGCGCGCGCGCTCTCTCTCTTTCTCTCTCACTCTCTCTCTCTCTCTCTCTCTCTCTATATATATATATATATCCTAGTGCACATGTGTGCAAATAAATGAATATATATATATATATATAGAGAGAGAGAGCGATGAGATAGATATATATAGATTATCTATAGATATGCGTACATCTATCTATCTATATATATAAAATCTGCCTCTGCTTGAAAATGAATAAATAAAATATTTTTTTAAAAAAAGAACTTTGGTTGGGTATGGTGATCTCTTTCATGCCTATGATCCAAGCACTTGGGAGGGAACTCACTGCAGGTTCAAGGCCAGCCTGGTCTACCTAGTGAGTTCTAAGCCATTCAAGGCTACATAGTGAGACCCTGCCAATAGTTAATTAATTTATATATGACTTGTTGCTATACAAAAATATGCAAGGTAAAATCATATTTGTAGGATGAGTAAAATAATTTATTTGTATTTACTTTTAGTATCTACTAATAAAGTCTAAAACATTCATTTTAATAGGATATGCTTTTTTATCTCTGAATATTATTACAGTGGCACTGATATAAAGGATTAAAGAACACACATAAATGTACTTTTAAATTTACATTTTACCAGAAAATGTGCTTCAAATTGGTCTTCTGTGAACCCAGTAGAAATGCATTAATGAGGCTCGGGATATACATGCTGGCAGAGTCCTGGTCTCCATCTCCAGCGTTGTGAAAGAGAGAGGGGCTGGGGAGATGGCTCAGTGGATAACGTGCTTGCTGTGCAGGTGTGAGGCTGGAGCTTGGATCCCAGGCACTCACAGACATGCTGACCATCTGTAACGGCGGTGCTTGTGGAGATGAGATCCCTGGGCAAGCTGGTTAGCTAGAGTAGCCACATCAGGAATTTTGGGGTTCAAGTGAGGAACCCTGCTTTGGTAAATGAAGTGGAGAGTGTTCAAGGAAGACTCCTGATGGCAGTCTCTGACCTCACGTGTGCACATTACACGAGTGTGTGCGTGCGTGCCCACACAAACAGAACGATTGAACTGTGTTTATTTGGAACTCTCTTATCTTTTTATACATATTTTAAGTCTATAGCAGGTGAAATGGTTACGTGGATGAAGAGCTTGCTGTGCAAGCATGAGGATCCGAGTTGGATCCCCAGCACCCATGTAAAATTCTGAGGGAGGGGCATGCACCTGGAATCCTAGAGCTTGGCGGGGCAGACAGAATCGTTGGGGCTCACTGGCTAGCTTGCTTAGCCGAATGGATATCCTCAAGGTTCAGTGAGAGACCCTGCCTCAAAGAATAAGGTGGAAGAGCAACTGAGGGAGACCCCCATTGTCAACCCCTGACCTCCACAGACAGACAGACAGACAGACAGACAGACAGACACACACACACACACACACACACACACGGTCTAATTGTCAAGTCCCTATGCAGTCTTCGGTGCTTTGTGAGATTCCCCCTCTACTTAGTGCATTGTAATGCTAGAGCATGGAAAATAGATCAAATAGAATGAATGTTATCAAGGGTAAACAGAAGAGAGAATTACCAAACTCCATGAAGAGAGATTATTGAATATTATTGCTACAAACCACCTGGCCAGGAGAGTTATAAAAAGCAGGATTTGAGTAGGGCATGTTGGCACACACCTATAATCCCAACACTTGGAAGGCGGAGGCAGGAGGATTGCCACAGTTTGAGGTTGGCCTCAGCCTGTGTTTACCAGGCCAACCAGGGATAACAAGACCCTGTCTTGGGAACAGCTCTCCCTCCCCCCAAAATGCAGTTTAAAGGTTATTAAGCTAAATAAGAGGAAGTGCTGCATTAAAGGAAGTTGGATTTGAGGGGAGTGGTTAGGTGCTTGCTTGCAATATCTTTTAGTCTGGGTTTGAGTCCCCAGCCATCCACATAAGGTTGTATGCGTATGTCTGGAGTTCATTTGTAGTCAAGAGATCCTAGTGCACATGTGTGCAAATAAATTAAAAATAAAAACCAAAGACAACTTTTTGTCCAGTAAGAAGCATATCTTCAACAACTCTGTTGTATAATGAAAAGTTTGTTTGGAAGTTCTGCTGGGGATATAACAATTGTATTTTTAGAGCTCAAAGTGTACAACCATATAAAATCATGTCTACTGAGGCATAGAGCATCCTCTTTTCTCCATGGGAATGGCTAAATGATAGGAGTAAAATATTTCTCAAATTTCTGATAAATGTCAGCTTAAGAAAAAAGTTTCCTGGGCAGTATGATTTAGAAATGATTTGTTCACTGAAGTATTGATGTAAGTAGAAAAAGGGAATGGGGCTGGAAGAGATGGTTGATCTGTTAGGGCACTTGCCTGCAAAGCCTAACAACCTGGGTTCGATTCCCCAGTACCCGTATACAAAAAGCCAGGTGCACAGTGGCGTA
Source organism: Zapus hudsonius (assembly GCA_004024765.1). Lineage (NCBI taxonomy): Eukaryota > Metazoa > Chordata > Mammalia > Rodentia > Dipodidae > Zapus > Zapus hudsonius. The sequence continues at coordinate 45,586 of PVHP010007161.1, forward strand.
TGTGTCTCGAGTTTGTTTGCAGCGGTTGAAGGTCCTGATGTGCATATTCTCTCTCTCTCTCTCTCTCTCTCTCTCTCTCTCTCTGTCTCTCTGTCCCTGTCTCTGGGTCTTCTATCTCTTGTCTGCTTGCAAATAAATAAAATTGTTTTTACCTTACTCTCTTATTTTTCTTTTTTTTTTTTTGGTTTTTTGAGGTAGGGTCTCACTCTAGCCCAGGCTGACCTGGAATTCACTATGTAGTCTCAGGGTGGTCTTGAACTCACAGCAATCCTCCTACCTCTGCCTCCTGAGTGCTAGGATTAAAGACGTGCGCCACCCTGCCCGGCTAAAACTGTTTTTAAAAAGATAAAGGGAATGGCTGCTCATAAAATTGTCAAGTTGAACCTTCAGTTAAGGGTAATCAAACGCATGACAAGTTGCGCAGTCATAGCTAATTTAGCTTTATTTTTTCTTTCAGCCATCAAGTTTTATCGTAGGGCTATGCAACTTGTGCCCGATATAGAGTTCAAGATTACTTATACCCGGTCTCCAGACAGTGACGGCGTTGGAAGCAACTAGTGTGTATCATTTGATAGACAGTAATGTGTAAAGCTTGTTAAAATAAACTGTCTTTGCTTTTTAGGCTATGTTGTGTTTGCTATGTCCTTGTTTATAAAGTAGTAGAAGTTTTTAATTAGGGAAATTTTAAGGTTTACGTTTTAAATAGATGTAACAAATAAGGTGTTTTTTTTTAAATAAGTAAAGAATTGATTATTGAAGGGATACGTTTCAACATTCCGAACCTATTTGAGGTAGATTGATAATGTGTTAGTAATTGAAATTGAGTTTATGGGATTTCATTATACTAGTCTTTGTTTGTGTTTGACTCTTGATATTTTGAAAAAGGCATTTTATTAGGGAAAATGCTAAACTATGATGATTTTATTCTTTTAGAGTGTATAAGTTGAGCATTATTAAACTAAAATAATATAGTTTAAAAACATAGGAACATTAGATATCATGTTTCATTATTCACTGGTAAGGAAATAATTATTTGCTATCATGAAATAATTAACTTACCTTTGTAATTTGTATGCTTATTGTCCGTGTTTCTCTTTTTCATTTTATTATTTAAGTTGTATGTGAAATGAAGGGTATGTATGTGATTGGTTATACATTGTTCTTATTCATCTCTCTCCCACTGCCCTCCCCCTCCTTGCACGTTTCCTTCTCTCCCCTTTGCCAGTGTTCCTTTTTTATTAGCATTTATTATTATACATAAGGATGAGTTTTATTACATTTTTCCATATATGTATAAAATACATTTTTATTATATTCACCTCCTCATTACCTTTTCTCATTCCCTTCCCACTCCCACTGATCCCCTTCTCTTTATCTTTTTGCTTTTTGTTTCAGTCTTAATGATCTGCTGTGTTTTATTAGGGTTTCTTGTAAGATCCTGAGTAAGGGATTATGCCAGGAACTTGGGCTATTACCACTGATGAAAATGTCTCTCCCTACCGCAGTGACCCCTAACTGCCTATAGATATTCAGAGGGCTAGAGCCTTGTGAGCTTCTCCCCACAAGCTACCATTAGCTGCCTACAAGTCCTCAGACAGGGACAGTGCCCTAATGCCCCACCTCCATGACAGGATGTTGACAGGCTCCATCTTGTGCAGGTCTTCTGTTAGTAATTACAACTGCTTTGAGCTCCAGGTGTCATTCTTCTAGGACAGAGACAGCATTCTTTTTCACCGTGCTCCGTCCTCTGGCTCTTGTCACTCCTGTGCCCTCTTGAAGTATTTTCTGAGCCTGAGAGCAAGTGAGACAACTGCCTTGTTTCTGTCTGAGCATCCAGTGCTCTTGTTGTCTCAGTACTTGGACCAGTTCCTGGTACCCACTGCCAAAATGTTGGTGACTGCACCAGTCTATGGGTATAAACATAATTACTTAGAAGGAAATTTGACAGGCATGATAATCTCCATTTAACAGCAAGAGTAGCTTTCCCCACCTAGTGGCTCTGACCTCTGGAGACACAGGCTCTTGGTCAGGTTTAAATACTAGACATTACTTCCCTCCCTTGAGTGGGCCTCAAGTAGAATTTGAAAGTAGTTGGTTACCCCATAACAGATTCACCATTATTGCACCAGTGGCACTTTTTGCCCCAGTCGGTAGTATAGCACTCGGTCCAGCAGCCTGCACAGTACCCTTCAGCATTATGAGAACTGGCCAGTGGAGAGGAAGCTTCTGCTTGTTTTCCAGCATGATTCTCTGTCTTCTGCAAAGAATGTCATGTTTTCAGCAGTAGGGTCTTATTCTAATGGGAAACCAACAGACATGGCAAATGCTTGTATTGTTTGGGGAGCCCCAGAGACCTCCCTGGCTAAATACGAGTGGGGAGGTAGTTTGTCCTTGGCACTGAGATTTTCATGAATAATTTACAGCTTACCCATGGAAGGTACTTCTGTTTAAACTTTTGAAAATTTAACTTAATTTTTAAAATTTGCTTGCTAACCCATCACCATGTTTCCCTACAGCTTTTTCACATACCCCAATAGCCTCCCCCTTGCAGGTCCCCTTCTTCCCAGTGTTCTTACTACATGCAAGTCAACATTCAAAACTGGATAAGCCATATTATAAATATCAGATGAAATCAGAATTAATTGTGTGCTTAAACTTTTCAGTTTCTTAATACTGTTCACCAAATTAGAGTTTAGAGTCTGAGCTAATTTATACTCAAAAGGAATCATTGAAACTTTTTCTATGCCCTTTTTTAATTTGGATGGAGTTGCTAAGACACCGTTTGTAAGTATGTGCAAGTGCTGTTAAGGAAGACTATACATACAAATCCAGATGCTATGAAAGTTCTATAGGGATACAATCTGTTTTGTTTTGTTTTTTGAAGTAGGCTTTTGCTCTAGCCCAGGCTGAGGCTGGCTCTGTGCTCACTGCTATCCTCCTACCTCTGCTTCCTGAGTGCTGGGATTAAAGACGTGCGCCACCACGCCTGGCTTAAGTCTGATTATTTTTAAGATTAACTTTGACAAAAATGAAAAGCTAGACCTTTCTTTAGAACTCTTAAACTACACGTTTGTAATTCAAATTAGATTATTTAAAAACAATGACAAAATGCTTAGTACCTCAAATGACACACACACACACATATAAATATGTATATGTATGTGTATATATATATATTTCATTTTTATTAGAAAACCCTTAGTAGGTACCTCACATGACATCTGTATATTTTATTTTTATACAGTCAGCAGAGATTAAGTCACTTAAAGAATTTATTTAAACCGGGCGTGGTGGCGCACGCCTTTAATCCCAGCACTTGAGAGGCAGAGGTAGGAGGATTGCCATGAGTTTGAGGCCAGCCTGAGATACATAGTGAATTCCAGGTCAGCAAAGAATTTATTTACATTGGTTTTCAAATTACTTGAAAATTTTCACTAACTCACAAAATATCTATAATGAAACAAAATCTCAACACCTGAATCCAAAAATTCCAATTCTTTTAGGTTTACTGAAGCTTGTTTTAAAAAATAAATAAATACAAAAAACAAAACTTGGTGTGATACTTTAAGGTGGCATGTGTATTACTACCTTTTAAAAAAAAAGTAAGAAAGTTTTCTAATGGATGGATTTTTAATTGCAGATTTCGCAGTGCCATGACAGTCATTTCTAAACTGTTGATTCACCTCCTTTCAGCAGTGAAGACAATGATGACGACAGCAAGATGGCCGACCTCTTGACCTACTTCCAGCAGCAGCTCACTTTTCAGGAGTCAGTGCTCAAACTGTGTCAGCCCGAGCTGGAGAGTGGCCAGACTCACATATCAGGTGTGGGCTCTTGGTGGTTTTCACAGCTTTGCTGTGAAGTTTTTTGATGAAGTCAGATAATTGCTGCTGTAGTTCAGAAGATGGTGAGAAATCTAGTTCTATTTACAGAGATGCATATTTCAATATGTGCTTTCAACATCTGAAACAGCAGTTTTTAATGCATTTAAGGATGCATTTTTTAGTGAAGCTCTAAGAAAGGGAGTCAAACAGCCTTTGAGAAATTAGGGAAATGCTGGTATCATTAAGCATATCAGCTAGAACAGGCAGCAATCCTGATACAGGCTAAATATTTAGAAAAAATTAGGGCCCGGAAGGTGGCTCAGCAATTAGAGGCACTTGCTTGCAAAATCAGCTGGCTCAAGTTTGATTCCCCAGTTCCCACATAAAGCTGGGTGCACAAAGTGGCACAGGCATCTCGAGTTCATTTGTAGTGGCAAGAGGCCTTGGCATGGCCATTCTCATTCTCTGTTTGCAAATAAAAATACTTAATTTTTTCTTGTATTAAATACTGTTTATGGGAGGAAGTTTTAAATTTTTCAAAGTAATAAAACCTTTTAAAATATTTTTATTTATTTGCAAGGGGAGAGAGAGAAAAAGAATATAGTCATATCAGGGCCTCCTGCCACTACACACAAACTTCAGGTGCATGTGCCACTTTGTGCATCTGGCTTTGCGTGGGTAGTGGGAAATCGAGCCCAGGCTGTTAGGCTTACAAGCAAACACATGCTTTAATCATCTCTCCAGCCCCCAAAATTTCTTTTTAAGCTGGGCATGTTGCACTCAACCTTTAATCCCAGCATTTGGGAGGCAGAGGTAGGATGATGGCTGTGAGTTTGAGGCCAGCCTGGGAGTATAGAATGAGTTCCTGGTCAGCCTGGGCTAGAGTGAGACCGTATTTTGAATAAAACAAGACAAAATATGCCTTTTTCAGTGTTAATAAATGCAAATGAATCACATGCGTGCAATAGATTTTTTTTCTTGTTAATTTAAATAAGTCGCTTTAGATCTATACTGAAAAACAATGTGTTTTGATGTTAGGAACTATTTTACTATTGAGCAATTGCATGTACTCTTGCTGTCTCTGAACGGTATTGAGGGTTTGATGTGTAAATGTCTAGGAACGTAGAAATGTACTAAGACATGGCTTTGACAGTAGAGTGACATGTAGGAGTCACTGAAGGCTGGTTCTCTGTTGCAGTGCTGCCAATGGAGGTCCTGATGTACATCTTCCGGTGGGTGGTGTCTAATGACTTGGACCTCAGGTCGTTGGAGCAGTTGTCCCTGGTGTGCAGAGGATTCTATATCTGTGCCAGGTACTCTACCTTAGAACAACTCAGGCAGTGATGAAAAATATGGTGTTTTCTTCACCAGTTTTCAAAAAAAAAAAAGAAAAGAAACTTGATTTGTGGTCTGAGCTTAGATGAATAGAAAGTTATACTCATGTGCTTTTTCTCAAACAATAGCATTTAAAGGTTAGAATGTGCCAGGTATGATCAGTGATAAAGAAGAATGTGCACCCAGGTGTGATCAGAGTAAACTAGAATGTGTACCCAGGTGTGATCAGAGTAAGCTAAAATGTGCACCCAGGTGTGATCGGAGATAAAGTAGACTTAGTTTAACATGTTGCCTTATAGGGCTTGCTTGCTAGCTTAGTTAATTTGGAAGGAGAATTACAGAAAAATATAATCAATTTATTGTTATAGCAACTAAACCCCTTAAGTGGTATCGTTATCCTGTACTTTTAAAGTCTTGCTGTGTGAACGCCTAGAGTTGACTATGAAGTCATGTGCACCTGATCTTCCATGGTTACTTAGTCCTTAGCATCCAGAACTTTTATTGTTTTAGTTCTTAGAATTCAAATGCATTCTTTTCAAGCAGTGTCATTCCGCTTGGAATCTGTCTAGCCCCTTTCAGATGTTCGAAGCTCTGTTTCAGTGATTCTGTTTGTTTTGCATAAACACCTATTAAGCAACTACTTGATTGCTGCCAACCTTTAACTTGGTGTTTCTAGAGGTTATTCCATTAATTATGCCTGAGAAAATATTTTGGTAAAGAATGAAAACTTTCAGGAATAAAACTTCCTGTATCATTATAAAATAAAATTGTTAAAAGAAGAAATTTAAGCCCGGTTTGGTGGTGCAGACTTATAATATAAGCACTTAAAAGGCAGGGACAGTGCAGTGGCTGGAGAGATGGCTCAGCAATTAAGTCACTTTCCTGCAAAGTCTAACAACCTGGGTTTGACTCCACACAGCACCCACATAAAGCCGGATGCACAAGGTGGCTTATGTATCTGGAGTTTGTTTGGAGTGGCTAAAGGCCCTGACATGCCCATTCTCCCTCCCTTCCCCCTCTCCCCTCTCTCTTTCTCTCTTGTCTCTCCTAGCAAATAAATGAGGTGGTGTATTGGCCCAGAATGGGATTTGGACTGTTTGATTTCTCAGTGATTTCCTACAGGATTGTTCTCTCCCTCCATGTGGGAGGAAATACCCACATCCCAGAAGTTCTCAATACATTCTTACTAAGCTGGGGGGGGGGGGAGAAAAAGAAAGTTTAAATACACATTTCAACATAAATTTAAATTTTTAGGGGTTCATCTTTCATAGTCTGATACTAATATAAATTCTTTACAGTTGAGCATCTGAAGTCACAGATATTTTAAGTTGCATTGGAATCATGTCAAATTTCATTGCGTCTTTCATTTAACTTTTTAAGGTTTAGAGAGGCTTTGTTAGATTAAGAAAAGAAAATATAGGAGGCTCCCGTCATAAGGGAGAAAAATCCCATGTGGGAAAGAAGCTCCAGCCCTTCACCACAGTCACTGGGACCTTACCTGAGCCTGGAAATTGAGGTGTCTGTGCTGGCCCACCAAGAGGAGAGAGAAGAGGAAGAGAACAATTTGTCTTTTTTAAAAAAAAAATTATTCATTTTCAATCAGAGAGATAGAGAGAGAACCAGGGCCACCACCTTGTGGATATTGTTTATGTGGGCACTGGGGAATTGAACCCGGGGCCTTAAGCACTGGAAGCAAGTACCTTAACCGCTTAGCCATCTCTCCATCCCCAATTTGTCTTTTACTATAACAAAATTCTGTTGATGCCACTTTGAGAGCTTATTTCAGGTTCAACCATTTCTCTCCTCCTCTAAGTGTTCTGATGGTCTGAACAATTCTGTGGGGTCCTATGTGGCTCCTTGTTTCCACTCTTACATCCCTAGAACACTTTGTCTATGACCACTAGAGAGGTTTTTATTAACTTTTTAGAAAATTGATAGATTTTTGATAGAAAAACTGTATGTCTATATTGTGTGCAGTGTGATGTTTTCATATATGTCGTCTATATAAAACACATTGTGGAATAAGTAGCTCTAGCTGAGTAACAAATACCTTTCTTAGTTATGTTTGTGGTGAGAACATGGACAGTCCTGAGGCCGTGGGCTGGGGAAGTTCCACTTGGGGTGGGGTTGTGGTGTCCAGATGCCAGGCTTGGGATGTGATAGTTTTGGAGTTATGAGCATGATGGGACCTTTGTTAGCTTTCTATCACTATGACAAAATATGTGAGATAAACAACATAAAAGCACAAATTTTATTTTAGGTGACAGTTTCAGAGGTTTTTAAAAGTCCTTGGTCAGTTGGCTTTGTTGCCTTTGGGGCCTGTAGCAAGAAGAGCACAGCGAGGAATCATGGTGGAGGAAGCTGCTCACCTGCTGGCACCAGCGCATTGGAAACTTGCAACCATGTGGAAGAAACCAACTTCCCATTTTCCCTTTCAAGCCTGTCCTAAGTGATTCCCATTAGGCTCTGCTTACCGCAAGTTCCGTCGCCTCCCAAGCGCAACACAGGCTGAGGGGTGAGGACATTCTAGGTAGAACGTACAGCAGGACCTTTCTCGGGTGTCTCAGGTTCTGAGACATGCTGGGTGTGGGTGCTCACAGCCAGTCTTAGGACAACAGGCTGGAGAGGAGACAGACATTACCTGGTCTCCACAGAGTGCAGTCGGTCCAGGGGCTTGGACTGTGGTAACTAGGCTGCTGGTTCTGCTGGAAGTGGCCGAACCTTCCACAGCTTCTGATGAACAGGCATTGGGACTGCGTCATTGGCTTCGGTGCAAGGCTGTGGGCCAGGAGGGAGGCCCACCCTAGTTCCTGTGGGGCTGTCGCCTGTGCTGTGGCACCTCTGCTCTAAAGCTGCACGATGCTGAGGGACTGTGCGGCCCAGACAGGGCCAAGGCTTCTGGCAGGTCAGGAGGCTGGTCACTGCCCCCATGCCACATGACTCCTAGTGGTGGCTGTTGCAGCAGCTTAAATTCAGCTCCTTAAAGTTGATTTAAACCTCTGAAGGGATGAAGTATGTAGTCCAGTGCGGTGCCCTGGGCTTCAGAGCCAGCACCGCGGAATGAGTGAGTGAGTGAATGAATAATAAAGCGCAGTTAGGTCTGCAGGTCTGCTGTTGACAGTCACTCCTGAAGCTGAGGTCGGAGTTTCTCTGTTCTCTGCTATTTAGGGTTTTCTTTCCTTCCTCAGTCACTTCCAGAGCTCTACCTCAGCAAGCCTTCCTCTCGTGTCCTGGTTCTTCCCTGCGGCAGTCATGGACGGAGTGGCTCCTTCCTCTCTAGTTGGCAATCAGTTTTTTCTTTTAGTGCTTGCAATATATCACCCCAGTCTGCTTGGTGAGGAGGCTGCTGCTATATATATTTGAACTTTTTTAATGTTGGATTTTTTTTCTCTTGATCTTTCCAGGATTTTCTCTCTGTATTTGGATGTTTATATCTTTTTTCCAGGTTTGGAAATGTTTCTGCTGTATTTTATTTTTTTTTTAGCTTTTTGGGTTTTTATTTTACTTTATTTTTTGAGGCAGTGTTTTACTTTAGTCCAGGTTCACGTGAGCTCACAGTGATTCTTCCACCTCAGCTTGTAGGAGCCGCCACACCCTTCTTGCTGTTATTTACTTATTTATTTATTTATTTTTAATTATCCTGGGCAAGCACTTTACCAACTGAGCTGCATTCCCAGCCCTTCCAACAGGCTTTCTCTGTCCGTCTGTTATTCTCTGGCTTGCTGGTGTTTCAGAGCCTTACCCCTTCCTGTCTCTCTCTCTCTCTCTCTCTCTCTCTCTGTCAAGTTCACAGATTTTTCTCCTTCATCTCTTCTTTGGGTGCTCTCTGCTGCATCTTGCCATTTTAGTCCATTGTTATTTTCAGCTCCAGGGTTTTCAGTTTCAGTTTTTCTAGTGCTGCTCTCATCCTATTCCACCTTCTCGCCCTCCCTCCCGAGTGGTCTTGAGAGAGCATGAACCCTGCTCTGCTCAGATGCCTGCAGTGTTGGTCATCTCCTCAGTAGCCACTTTCTCCTACAAGAGGTTATTGTCTGCCTCCCAGATCCTGTAGCCCTGCTCACTGAGGCTGCTGCCCAGAATAGTCATCCCCTTCCCAGGAGCGTTTTCCAACCAGCCTGTCACATCACTGCATCGGTTGAGTTTGCACTAAAACTTTTCTTTCCACACCTTGGAACAGGGCCTTGAGGTACTCAACAAACAATTGCTGATCTTTTAAGTGAGAACTTAGCTTTTTACATTGATTGATAATTTTTTTTAACCTAGAGACCCTGAAATATGGCGCCTGGCCTGCTTGAAAGTGTGGGGTAGAAGCTGCATTAAACTGGTTCCGTACTCATCCTGGAGAGAGATGTTCTTAGAACGGCCTCGTGTTCGTTTTGATGGTATGTGTATGCTGGACTGCAGAATTTAAGAGAAATCATTTGTGATACATAGTTTCAAATTTCTGTAACGTGCTTATAAGCATAAAGGAAGTCACAGTGAAAACAAAGCTGGGCATCTGTTACATGATGATGTACCTCAAAGCTACAATCTTTCTTTCTTTTTGAAGGAGTGTATATCAGTAAAACTACATATATTCGTCAAGGAGAACAGTCTCTTGATGGTTTCTATAGAGCCTGGCACCAAGTGGAATATTACAGGTATAACTATTGTAAACTGAGTGAGTGAAAAATTCTCTCTCTCCAAGTACTAACCCTGTAGTCATTTGAAAGAAAAATTGCCTGTCTCCAAGTACTTACACTACAGTCATTTGAGTGAAAAGTTGTCTTTCTCCAGGTTTTAACTCTGTAGTCATTTGCAAGAAAAGTTGTTTAGTCATTTGAGTGAAAAGTTATCTCTAAGTACTAGCCCTCTAGTCATTTGGTCTGTTCTGTGTTGATTTTGCTCTGTCCATGAAATGGCTCTTAATATTTTTATCTGCTATTACAACCTAGAAACTTCATGCAAATTCATGTAACTTATATTACTCCTCTGACCCCTAAATTGTGCTCCTTTTCTTTTGTCATGATTACACTCTTGGCCTTTTCCAATGGCCTGGGCTTTTTTCCAGCCTTGGTGTTCACCAGTGTCAGTGATACTGGGAAATAAGTAGACTTACGTTAACTCTCGTATATTACTGGTCCTTACTTTTTATTTATTTGTTAGTTATGAACTTTGGTTCTCACCTTTGTTTCACATCAGTTAGTACTTTAGGAAAGCACAGGGTTTTTTGTTGTTTTTGTTTTCTGTGGTAATCAGGATCAAACCTAAGGCTTCAGGCATACTAGGCAAGTGCCTTTGATTCAGCTACATTCAGCCCCCAAAACACAGAATTAAAAAGAAAAACTATTTATATATTTATTTGAGGGGGCAAGAGGCAGATAGAGAATGGGCACACCAGGGCCTCCAACTACTGCAAATGAACTCCAGGTGCATGTGGCTTTACATGGGTACTGGGGAATTGAACCCAGGTCCCTGGGCTTTTCAGGCAAGTGCCTTAACTGCTGAGCCATCTCCCCAACCCTAAAACACAGAATTTTAATAAAGAAGCAAAGTTTAATTTTTATTTTATTTAGTGAGTAAAGTGAAAAATTCAGCTGTTCTCCCTAAGTATGTTAATAAAGTGGCTGTAGTTCTTCATTTCTAGATTAATAGCTCACCATATTTATTTTCATGTTCTCTCTGTATTTGGCCAATGGTACTATTTGGGTTTCACAGCTATGAATAGGTTCAGGTACTGGAAAGTAACGGCATGCCTTATACTTTATGTGTGGGGGGTACTATTGTTTTTTCTTTTTATGTAGGTACATACGATTCTTTCCTGATGGCCTTGTGATGATGTTGACAACCCCTGAGGAGCCTCAGTCCATAGTTCCCCGTTTAAGAACTAGGAATACCAGGTAGGACTTGTATAGCTTTTCTATCCAGTGCACATGTTCAGTTGATGTAGTGCTTCCTTGACTTAGGATGGTAGATTTAAAAAGCAGCCATGGCTGGGAGGAAACTTGTGAAGTACATAGACCATCCCTAGAAGCTTTTTCCCAGACAACTGCTTGAGTAGTTCTTGGGGGCTTGGCATCAAGGTGCATGCACACATCCTAGGGAACCCTTTTCCAGGCAAGTGGAGTAAATGGTATTGTCATTCATAATTTTCTAGATTACTTAAATATCTAGAACTGTTTAATATCAAGTGTATTTTTAATTTCTTAGAACGGATGCAATTCTGCTGGGTCATTATCGCTTGTCACAAGATGCAGACAATCAGACCAAAGTATTTGCTGTAATAACTAAAAAAAAAGAAGAAGTGAGTATGCAAGGTGAACTATGACCGGTTTAGTCAGTAACCTATTCATTCATGCCTTCTCAAACAGAAAGGATAGAATGCTTTTATTTGTGCTATTACAAAATGTGTGTGTTGATGTCTCAGCTATTTGAATTGAACTGGAGCTCATGTTGGAACAGTGTGTTTCTTTTTTCAGAAAACATGCCAGGATCTCCTGTGAAGTAGCTGGTGGTCACACCTGAACGGGTTTCCTGCTCTTTCCTCTGCACCAGGCAGACTGCTGCTCTCAAAGTTGGCCCTTACAACTCATTCTATCACCAGGGCATTTATAGAGAAAGCTTTAATTTTTACCATATCAAGTACTTGTGCTTTTATAAACCTTGCCCAGGAACTGTGATTACTGATACTATAGCCTAGAGTTGCTCTAAATTCTTAGCAGTCAATATGCTTTTCTCCAGTCCTGGTAAGAAGGCATGCTATACACCCATGGCAGTAGTTGTGAGGTAGTTAGAGCAAGCGTTTGTGTGGCGTCCTCCCTCTCCAGCACCATGTCTTTGAGGCAAGCCGGCAGGGTCTTGTGTGTATCCTGTCTCCATGTCACCGTCTGTTACTGGCTGATAGGCTCCTGGGATGCAGACCAACCACCTGAGGGCAGAGATGGCTGCTTGCATTGTGACCATGAGTTTCCTGAGGTTACAATTAGTCAATGAAAGTCCTAGTTATTTAGGAATTTCCATGTAGCATTCCAGTGTTTTTTTTTAAAAAAATATTTTATTCATTTTCAAGCAGAGAAATACA
>PVHP010007162.1:0-33727 GCA_004024765.1 Zapus hudsonius
TCTCTCTCTCTCTCTCTCTCTCTCTCTCTCTCTCTCTCTGTCTCTCTCTCTCCCTCCCTCCCTCCCCATCTCTGTGCCTAAAAATGAATAAATAAAATAGTTTTTAAAAAAGTAGAAAAAGAAAGATACGCTAGTGCCTGGGAGGGGAGGGATAGACAGAGGGCTGGAGGGTAGGGACCGAAACACAAGAAAAGCTGCCGGAGGAAAGCCGCCGAAGGAAAGCCTCAGGCGCCGGCGGGCAGACCCTGCCTGCCTGGAGGACTCACTGCCTCCTGCGAGCTGGTCAATGCTGGTGGCTTCCAGTCGTATGGATCCTGTGCTCGGAGGTGCCTGGAATTCAGTGGGCAGTCGCAGCTTGTGTCCACGATCTGGATCCCTGCTGAAAACCCTGGCCCTTATTTCCCGAGGTGTGCGGCGTGTCTGCTAGTCAGCCATCTTCCCCGGAAGTCTTTTGTGCAACTTTTAAGCTTCATTTTATTATTTTATTAAATTGATCTCCTTTGTTTTAAGCCCTTCAAGGATTTAATTGCCTTATTAATTTTATCACTTGTTTAACATAGGGTCTAACATATAGTCACTGAACAAATCTTTAGGATTGTTTCACTAATCATCGACTCTATTAGAAATTGCATTGCAATTAAATTTAAAACCAGTGACCCTTGCATACTCCACTCAGCATGTCTCATGAATGTCATTTTTTTAAAAAATAAAATTTTTTAGCATTTTACCAAATCAATGCCATATGGCAACTTTTAAAATGCTATTTTAATTTTGGCAAAACTGAGCCACACTATGTTTATCTTTGAATTCCTGTATTAAAAGGGATGCCAGAACTCAAATTATAAGACATATCTGCCTAGTTTTATAATTTTTTAATTTTAATTTTAAATGTTAATGTTTCTATTTATTTATCTGAGAGAGAAAGAAGCAGACATTAAGTATGAACACACCAGGGCCTCCAGCCACTGCAAACAAACTCCAGACCCATGTGCCACTTTGTGCATTTGACTTTACATGATGTTGGGGAATAGAACCTGGGCCATCATGCTTTGCAAGCACGTGCCTTTAACTACTGAGCCATTACTCCAACCCAGTTTTATAATTTTTCAGATATAAACTCCTACAAATGATTACTAATTTAAGCCATATTTTAACTAAAATTATTCAAAACAGCTTTGGGTTTAAATTAGACTTAAAAATTTTGTGTTACCAACCTTCATTTAGCATAGCTCTAGAAAAGCAACTATATTTAAAGGAATCCTTATTTTCTGTGAGGTGAGTAACTTAATTTAGAAGCTAATGTATAAAATTTTCAGGGTGAAAATTGCTTATCCAATTCATGTGGTTTATTCAAATATTAGGGTTAATGTTTTTAAATGTCTTGTATCATTTTTTTTGGTCATTTTAACAGTATACTCGTTTAGGCTTTACTAAAACAGTAATTCAAAGCGTAAGAATCAAAGCAAGACTGGTTATGCACACGTTGAACTTCATTAAGTGGATGTCCTTAATTTTTATTGCAGCTCTGAGAATATAGAACATGAACATCTCTACTTTTTTCACTGTGAACTGGTCTTGGACTTGAGCCAGGATTGTAGAAGAACACTAATGGAGCGACCATTCTCTACACTGAACATTCACGTGTTTGTCAGGACAATGAAAGCACCTCTGTTGGTATGTGCCTTATTTAATGCAGCAGACAATTTGTACATAAAATATTGTACATTTTGACTCACAGGTAAGTGTTTTCATATTGATGAATTTTATATCTTCCCTTGTGTGGTCTTAAGTCTTGAGTGTTTACAGGTTCTTGACGTCTTACTCAAAGGCTTGAGAAAGACACATACAGAAAGGAAAGCAGTCAGAAACTTTCTTTAACAAAACCACAGAAAGGGGAAATATGCTGCAAAGATCAGCGAGCTTCTAGAGCTAGATTGCCTAAGAACAGTGGGTTACTCTTGGGGCTTCTTTTCATGGGGTCCAGAAGAAGGACAGCTTGGTTACTAAGAGGCATAGTTCTCTGTTTAGATTGACACTCTTGAGTCATGTAAGTCTTTTTCTGCTGCTCATGTTTCTACCCATGATACATCTGATTGTAATTATAGGTCCACCAATTATGCATAGACATAAGATAGTAAATAGGGTATTTTCCTTAAAAGTCCACTTAAAGGACACAGTTTGCCTTACTGTGCATGCTTCCAGAACTAGTCTAGGCTGGATGCCCCCCTGTCTTCTAATCCTGAATGTATCTTAGAACATATTTAAATAAATCAACCATAAAAGGTGTTACCAAAGTTTCTCAGGGAGTATAGACATATTCCACTGTTTGAAGCAGGATGTACCTGCCACTAAGTGCAGGTGGGGGGAGGGTCCCAGGTTGCTAGATACATTGTAAGAAAAAGGGTGCATGTATTGTACAAGCCTTGTGGCTTCCTGGGTTGCTAAACTATTTCCCTATGCTTTCCTGCCTCAGTTGGGTACATTCCTTTCATTTTATGTCATGTAGGAGTAGTGACTTATTAAAGGTAGTAACTGGACTGATAGTGTCATGCCTTGCTTTATCACATATAACCTTATACAAGTGAAAATATTCTGAGATGGTTATAATGAACTCAGGGACTTGGTGAGTTCTTACAGGTCACAAAAACCACATTATGGTTTAGAAAAGACCTCTTTTTGTAAATGATTTAATTATTTTTTAAACAATTTGTAGGTATTGAAACTTTTATTGTGCCTTACCTTACTGTGTGTGAATGGGGACCTAGAGATCTAACTACTTCCAAGAAGCTTTTACTTATCTTCAGTGTAGAGCCTTTCTGTCACTTCCTGTGATGGGTCTTTTCCTGTCCAGTCCTGTGGCAGACCCTGCTGGTTCCTGAGCAGATTTAGGAGTTTAGTTACAGCTTGTCAACTCATGGCTTAGGATTTTGCTTTGTAGAATCTCCTAGTGAGTTACTGTTTTTCTCTCTACCTTCTAAAATAATGCCAGTTCTCTTTTCCTTTCTTCACATGTTTATGTTTATTTATTTGTTTATTTTTAAAAAGATCCACTACTATATTTTTCTTTGTGTTTCTGGAGGGACTCAAAATAACTGTGTGCATTCAGTCTGCTGTTTTAACCCATATGTTCCTCATTATTTTGTAACATGTATTAGTCAGGGTTCTCTAGAGAACAGAGTTGATAGAATGAATTGTAGTTAAAAGGGGCTTTATGGGATAAGTTTGTATCAGTCCAACAGTAGCAGTTTGCATGACCCTGGAGTCGAGGAAGCAGTAGCTGCTCAGTCCACGTGGCTGGGTGCCTCAGCAGTCCTAATCCAGCACTGAAGGCCTGAAGGCTTTCTTGGGAGCTGGTGGTCTTCAGTCCATGATGGAAGGCTGAGGAAACTTGTTTCCAATGCCCATGAAGGATAGTTGAGCAGGATGTATGCATGTGCAAGTCATGACAAGCACCAGCAGCCAGTGGGAGGTAGGAAGGAAGAGAAATTCCCTTTCCCTTAAGCTTCCTTATATGCAGCCCCCTTCCAGGAGGGCCGTCCACTCTGGAGGAGGGACCTCTGCCTTTTGTCAATCCTTCCTGTAAGCAACCTCAGAGACCCACTCAAGACTGCTGTGGATTACTAAACAGGTCAAGTTAACAACAATGTTTAACCATCAAATATGTCATTCATCATACTATTTTTTTTGAGACAGTCTCTATGTAGACTTCACTAACCACCAACCCTAAATGCTCCTGCCTCATTCTCCCACTAGTGCTGAGATTATAGATGTGTACTACCAAGTCAGAAATATTTACACTTTAGTATTCATCTCCTTTGAAATACTTATCTTTATATTTCAGTGCCACACATATTTAACTTGTATATTTAAATATTTTATTCATTTATTTGAACCAGAGAGACAGACAGAGAATAGGTGTACCAGGGCCTGTAGCCACTGCAAATGAACTCCAGATGCATGCACCATTTTGTGCATCTGGCTTTATGTGGGTATTGCGGAATCGAACTCAGGTTGTTAGGCTTTGCAGGCAAGCAACTTAACTACTGAGTCATCTCTCCAGCCCTAATTCATATTTTTTACTTATAATATGCCTGTTTCTTATGGTCCTAATTTCGTGTTTAATTCCTAATAAAACATGTTAAAACACTATTTTTAAACCACATAGGTATACTGGAAGCATTAAATTTAGAAAGTTATGGATTATTGATGTTGGAAATTATCTCACAGACTTTGCTATTTAGTCTTGAGTTTGTTTTTGAGAATTAGGAGGACGTAAATCCAAGTGTTGGGAAATTGTCTTACAATCGAGGCCCTTTGTTCTTTTTGCTAAACGAAGACTGAAGTTGCTGAAGATCCTCAGCAGGTTACAAGTGTTCATCTGGAACTTGGATTACCACTGCTTTTCATTGTTGGTCAGCAAGCTACATACGATGCTGACAGAAGAACCGCAGAATGGATTGCTTGGCGCCTTCTGGGAAAAGCTGGAGTTCTGCTCTTATTAAGGTATCCTTTCTTATTATTGTTGGTTTTTTTTCAAGGTAGGTTCTCACTCTAGCCCAGGCTGGCCTAAACTCATAGTGATCCTCCTACCTCCGCCTCCACAGTATTGGCATTAATGGTGTGTACCATTACTCCTGGCTTGTTTTTGAGGCAGGGTTTCATTTCAATCCAGATTAATCTGGAACTCACTCTGTAGCCCAGGTTTGCTCAAACTCATGGCAGTTCTCCTACCTTAGCCTCTGGAGTGCTGGGATTAAAGGTATGAGCCATCAGGCCTGGCTTGTTAATGTATCTTACATATTAAATATTCATTATACCTACTCAAATACAAATAATCTTATTTTTAATATGGCAGCCTAATCACAGCATATCAAATCTCTAATAGATTCCAGTTTAGTTAGACTCGAGTAAGCTAACCTCTGTGTATTAGCTATAAATTTGACTAAAATAAAGACTAGAAAATCCAGCTTATTTATATGTAAAATTTTTCATACTCATTAAATTGTAATCATTTATCCATAAATATTTTTAGCATGAGAACTTATATTTCTGTTTTAAATTGACATCCTGGATGATTATTATTTGTCAGATTAGCAACATAAACCATTTGTTTCCATTTTGAAAAAGGGACTCTTTGGAAGTGAACATTCCTCAGCATGCTAATGCGGTCCTCAAAAGAGCAGATCAGGTTAGTCATTTTATGTACTTATTTTGTAATGTCACTTTATCTGATAAAGTAGTGTATATGGGAAAAATCTTTAAATTTCATTATTCAAACATAATAGTTGTTAAAATGCTTATTTTTAATGTATCTGTCTCTTTTTTCCATATATATATATATACATATATATATATGAAATTTTCTTCTTACTAGGGACCATGCTACATATCCTAGTTTTAAACCTAAAATTATATCTCTTGGTTCTTGTCATATAATGTCTGCCCTTGTAAAATTGTTTAACTAAGCACTGATTCTTTGCTTTGGCAAAATTTCTATAAGTAAATTTGTCAAAGAAAGTGAAATTTGTCTTGTTTTATGAAATATTGTCTCATTAATTGCCAAGACTGTCCTTATACTTGCAACCCTTCTGTTTTAGCCTCCTGAATATTGTAATTACAGATGTGTATCACATGCCTGGTCTAATGTTGTTGTTGTTTTTCATAACATTGTCTTCATTTTTTTCTGAATTCCTAAAATCTGAATATAATAAAAAAAGTTTCTGCTATGTTTAAGAACTTCCAGCCCCAAAGTTAAATTATTTTGCTTAAATCTATGGTAGGAATAGTGAATTAAAATTAGAAAACTTGAAGCTGAGCATAGTGGTGCACACGTTTAATCCCAGCACATGGAAGGCAGAGGTAGGAGGATTTCTGTGAGATGGAGTCCAGCCTGGTACTACAAAGTGAGTTCCAGGTCAGCCTGGGCTAGAGTGAGATGCTACATTGACAAACAAAATTTTTAGAAAACTTGAATTTTATTTCTAGTTCTTGAGCAGATCAATGAATTAACTTCCACAAAGCTTGCTTTTCTTATCTGTGAACTGTCGTAAACTCTCCTCTTCTAATAAGCAACTTTGCAAGAAAAATTGGATAACGCTTTGAATATGCTTCAAGTATGAGATGGACAGGGTGGGCATGTTCTCCCCTGTGGCCAGGTACTGGAAAGAGCACCTGGGAAACCTACTGTAGCTGTGTTCTTCTGTCTGGTAAAGGACCTTGTTTTTAGGAGATTCTAATATTTATTATTGATAAATAGGTTTTATAGAAGTAGGAAAAGTTCATGATTTTGCACAGTATAAGGTAAGGCAGGTCATTCATTAGACAGTTATCTCCTTTACCAGGTTTTCTGTAGGATAGAATAAGCCTCCTTATCAGTTGTTTTGGTAAATTCAATGCATTAAAAAAATAGCAGGGCAATTACATTGATTCTGGGATTGAATAATCATGTTTTTCCTTCTTCCTATACTGCTTTCACAAACAGGGCAAATCCTCCTTTGTTTTACTGGGCAAATTATTTAATTTTTACTTGTCTCAATTTTTTCCCATTGTAAAGTGGGGATGATGCTTACATTAAAGGGTTATTGGTCAATATTTAAATGAAATAATGTGAAGTACTTAGCATAAAGGCCAACAATATTATTCTTAATAAATATTATCTAATATTCATTCAGTAAATATTTATTCAATACCTCCATTATTATAGGTAAAGAGTATTCTAGACAGAACACAAGAGGCCCCAAGTGGGCATAGTATGATAGTACTTTGGGAAATTGTGTTAATGCCTAGGGTTGTAGTTACCTTATTGATGCGGGCACAGAGCACCTGACCAAAAGTAGCTTGTGGGAGGAAAGGGTTCATTTGGGTTTAAAGACTCAAGGGGAAATTCCATGATGGCAGAGAAAACGATGGCATGATCAGAGGACGAACATCACCTGCTGGCCAACATCAGGTGGACAATAGCAACAGGGAAGTGTGCCAAGCTAACACTGAAAAGCTAGGGCTAATAAACCTCACCCCCCCAAAAAAAATTCCTCCTCCAGCAAAATTCCACCTCCCACATTGCCAGCTGGGGACTTAGCATTCAGAACACATGAATTTATGGGGGACATCTAATTCAAATCACCACACCTAGGATCTTTCTTCATACCTCAGTGTTAGTCAGTTTTCTCTCACCATGACAAAATACTTGAGAACATAAACATAAAGGAGGGAAGATTTATTTTAGCTACAGCTTCTGAGATTTCAGTCCAAGGTTTGTTCAGGTGCTTTGGAGCTGTGTGGCTGGAAAACAGAGAGAAGGTATAGGTCCCAATACGATTCAAGGGCCTGCCTCCAGTGGTCTAACTCCTACTAGGCTCCACCTCCTAAAGAGCACCACCTCTCCATAGCCTCACAGGCTCATAACAAAGCCCATGAGTCTTTGGGGAAGATTTAAGATTGAATTTATATTTTATTCATTTTGAGAATTTATTACAAAATATTAAAAAATAGAATGAGCAAATATATACATGCTATTTAGATTTAACAATATTGTCATATTTGCTTCATGTATACTTTCTTTCAGAAATACCAATGTTCTAGACAACATGTTTTACCTATAAATAATATAGCGTGTATCTCAAAAAACCATTGTTACACTATATATATCACAATTTTATTATTGTTCTTAAAATTATAATTTTTCTTAATAATGTGGCCTAATTTCAGGGATAGTTCATATTGGAATATTTCATCCCAAGATTATTTTGTATAGATAATTTTTAGAGACCGAAATCTATTTAAGAATTATAAATAGCATTTGGTATATTTCCTAAATATCTTAACTATCTTAAGCCTCTCCCTTTTTCTCCTCAAAAAATATGGATAAGGCAGTAGACTGGATTTTACCTGTTTTTGTTTGATGTCATCTACTTTGATTTTCCTGACATATTTTTTGTAAACTAGACTTAAGTTTGATTAATTCCATTAAACACTTTGGATAAGAACAACTGATAGGGCTGCATTTATTACGTTCCACCCTATCCTAAGTCCATAATGTTTCTTTTTTTCTCAGTGACTCCATGTTGGTTGGTTAAGGTGGGGACAGCTAATTTTTTCATTATATGTTTTTTCTCTTTGCATTAGCAAAAAAACTGGTCAAAATACAAATAAAACCACTTGACACTTATACATACCCAACAGAGTAGCTAAAATGTTTTAAAGTGTTTTAAGGTGATAATGCCAAATGTTGACAAAGATGTAATGATCTAAGTTTCTGTTTTACTGTTGGTAAAAGTGAATTGCTGTAGTAAATGTTGGAACAACTGTTGCTGAGGTTGAAGTTACATATATCACATGAGCAAGCAGCTCCATTCTTAGGAATGTGCCCAACAGAAATGCATATGCATGTATACTGAAAGACTACACTGTTGTATAATCTTCATAACAGTGCTATTTGTGATACCTGGAAGCTAGAAATAGCATGTCTATGAGCAGTAAAATGTATAAATAAATTAGACTGTACTCTTATAGTAACTACTTTAAACTATTGAAAAAGAATAAACTGCTTTTATATGTTATTGACATATATAAACATTACAATAAAGCAAACAACGCAGTCACAAAGTCTGGTTCAAATTGGTATAGTTCCATTACGAAAATTAAAAAGCAGCCAAGGTTATAGATGGTATTTATATTATTCGAGCTGGGCTGTTAAAATACTGTAAGTTAGATAACTTGTGAATATAGTTCTAGAGGCTGGAAAGTTCAAAATGAGTTGTCAAAAAATTTGTGTCTGGTGAGAGCCTATATACAGTGTATAGATGATGCCTTTCCATGGTAGAAGAGAGCTGGATCTTTGAAGTCTTTCTTACAGGCTCTCATCCCATTCATGAAGGATTGTGACCTGGGCATATTCAAAGAGTTCACCTGCTGTTCCCACCCCATTGGGGGATACTGGAGGGCAGTGGGGAAAGGAGACAAGAATTAAGTATGTTGACATATGTATAAAAATGTCATAATTAAATTCATTAAGTTGTATGCTAACTTAAAAAGTTAAAAAATAACATATTTCTAGGAAATGGAATATTTCATATTAAGTGATATCGACTCATTAATTTCCCATGTGGAAAATAATATTCACATTGAACAAGTACAAGAAAATGAAAATGAAGACATGGAAAGTCCAGATCTGGGTAAGAGTTGGAATGCTTGACACCCCTTCCTGTCCAACACCCACACCAGTGAGATTTCCAATAGATTAACTTTTGCATAGAATGTGCTTACATTAAAGACTGTGAAAGACCTAGAGAAAGCCGGGCATGGTGGCTCATGCCTTTAATCCCAGCACTCAGGAGGCAGAGGTAGGAGGATTGCCATGAGTTCAAGGCCACCCTGAGACTACATAGTGAATTCCAGGTCAGCCTGGGCTAGCACAAGACCCTACCTTGAAAAAGCAAAAATAAATAAATAAAAAGACCTAGAGAAATTTAACTTGAATTGGGTTTTATCAGGTTGATGAGGTGAACAGTTTTCAGGATGTTTTATTTGGTTCAGTGTATGCCTTTATTGGTACACCTTAGACTTCTAGCTTCCCCACATCGAGTCTATCTTCCAAAAGCAGTTCTCGAAGCTCACATGGTATGCTCTGTATTTATCAGTTCCACCCAAAAGCCATGACATACTTCATTTTTATTGTTCTTATTAAGAAATGAAATTGAAATAAATATTACTGGGCTTATAATTGTCTGGTTGCTAGCATTTTAACATTTTTAATGGTTATTTCTGTTTTACTTATTGCTCTTGTTGTTGACGTGTATGAGGCATTCTGTAGTTCTCATTCCCCCCATTATTTTCTTGGGTGTTCTCTGAGAGAGCTAATGTCATCCTCATTTTATAGATGAAGAATCTGTTTCCACAGAGTTACAGAATCTGCCTGAGGTCACAACAGTGACATGTGGTGGAGCCTGGACTAGAACTTAAGCATCCTGACACGGAGCAGTTACTCTCAGTATCATTGCTAATACTTCATGCATGATATAATCGTATTCTGTAATTACTTATTTACCTTTGTCTCTGCTCCTCTAGTCTATAAATATCTCTCAATCAGGAATTATGTCTCATTTGTTTTGTGTCTCATTTGGTGAACGTTTTATTTGTTCTCATGAGCTCCAAGAAAGAAGCTCCATATTTCTTTACTGAGGCCCATCTAACATTATGATCAACATCTATATGATAAATTGAAGAAGAGCCTTACCCATTACCAGTGACGAGTTTCCTGGTCTTGGCCGGTCTGCAGAGGGAAGAGTCCCTGTGCTGGACGTCTTCTACTTTTCTCATTGCATGGATAGGCCTGGGCTCTTCTGTCTCCTTCTTATTCTGCTCTTTTGTTTTATTTTGATTTTAGGTATATTCATTAAAATTAGGATTTATCATCATACACTTTAAATTTAAAATATAAAGATTAATTAGAATTATGAAGCATGATTTTAAAATATAGTAAAGCATTTATAATAAATTAACATGAAAGGTAATTAAGAAAGTAAAACACAATTTTATATATCAAAGACTTTTCTCCCAAGTTACTCTTCCTCAATTTCTAATTAAATACATTAGGAATTAGAAACTTCACACCTCTCCAATTCCATATTTCACATCAAACTGTGTTTTAGTAATTTTTCTGCTTATCTTTTTAAACCATTTTTATTTATATTTTTCCCATATTTATTGTCAACAATTAGATACATTGTATGAACAAGTCTTGTGATAGCACCCCCATTTCCCTCCTCTCCGTCCCCACCTCCTAAGGTTAAGGGGGCCCTCCTAAGTGGCCTTGCTGGATCAGTCCATGTGATCGGGGTTATAGGTTGTATGAGAGGGAGCCAGTTTTTTTTCTTTCCCGCCTCCACCATGGCTCTTACAATCTTTCCTCCCCTCTTCTGCTCAGATCCCTGAGTCATGGTGGGTGAGATTTAGGTCTTCTTTACTGTTGAGGTCTTAAGAGTCTCTGGATTTCTGCTTTGGATTGTGTTCGGTATCCTCAGTGTCTGTCTCCATTATCCTTTCCCAGGTTATCTAACTTGCTCATCTCGCCACTTCCTCAAAGGTTTCATCTGGGCTCTATATCATAAATTAGAGGTGGTTCATCTCTTGCCTGGGTGACAGGCAACCTCTCTGGTCCTGTTGGTTGGATTGGGTTGTCCATGGTTCTCACTGGCTTCTGAAACATACAAACAGAATCTCCAAGGGTGAATGAGAACAGTATAAGTTAAATGAGACAAACCTTGCTAATTTGGCAAGATTCTAATGGGTGTAGCCTCTCTGTAGATCTCTGGTTAGTGGGGGTTTCCCCTTGGAGCCCAGGTTCTTGGTCCTCATATGGGATTACCGTGGATTCCACTTCAAGTTAAGGGTTACCTGCCTCTTAGCCAATTAACAAGCCATTGATTACCCACCTAGCTTTAGTGCCACTATTGCATGGGTGAGCACTTCTTGGCTTACTGGTCTCTACCAGTCTTTGTCATTCTCGTAGCATCATTCAGTGTTGTATACTGAGGACCTCTGCTTTCTCAGAATATCTTTGGTCAATTTCCCCTGGCATTTCATGTAATGCTTTCCAGCACTACACATGTTACCATCTGGGGCCTGGATACTATTCTGGATTAAGCAGGGTCTCTTGGTGTTATATGAGGGTAGTCTGTAGTATCTTCAGTGATAGGGTCTTACCTTTTGCCTGGGGCAGATATTCAAGAGCTTTGACATAAGCCTGTTTTATTTTGGGGGACCTCGTGGGTTCTTTCTGTGTTCTGAGGCTCAGCCTTCAGGTTATGGCACTTTCCCTATCTCAGTTTAATAAAGTCCTCTTGAGGGGAGTTGCCTGTTTCAAGACCTCCTCTCTGGTTCCTGGTCTTCGTGGTCATTTTAGTGCTGCCGTTTCTTCTGTACCCACCTCCTCACCCCAGCCTATTTCTAGTATTTCTTTTTCAGATTTACCCTTTTTCATCTTAGATTCCTAGTATTTTTAATCCATCTTGGCTCTTACAATTTTACAATTCACAATCCCCTCACTACTTTTTACATGAGAATATTACATGACACTAAGAAAAAATTTGTTGCCATGTGAGAGTGGAACTCAGAGACAAGTACCCCCAAAAGGAAACTGTCATAGTGTGCTTTGGAATGGCGAGATCTGGGTTCTGCAAAAAGACAGCATTAAAAAGGAAATAAAAATGTCTGATTACAGATAGTGTATGTGTATTGATGAACAGAAGAGAGGCGGAGCTAAGGAGGAAATTGGTAAGTGAAGGTAGCTTGTCAAGAGTGCAGAGTAAATAAAGGAAGTGTTGCAATAAAATAAGAGAACAAAAGATGAATTGGGAAATAAAAGTGACAAGAAAATGAAACATCTGACTAAGGAGACAAAAAATACAGTGCCTAAGAAAGTAGATCTTTATTAGTTTGGGTATTAATGGTATAACTTTTTAGTGTCATGGAGGAAGTACAACTCCTGAAGTTAATGCAGCGTCTACTTAGGCTCCACAAAGTTGAGCACTGAGCATTGTCCCAGACAGTTAAGTATATCACTCAGTTAGAAATGTCTGAGATGGTAGGAAAATCCAGATCTAAAATTACATATTACAAGACTGGAAGATATATAGAAAATGGTATTTTACTTCTCTGTGTACATTTTCTTTCTTCTCCCTTCTTTTTCATGTACCATTTTAAAGAATTGTGAACACACCATAACCTAGATGAAATAATAAAACACTTCTTGGCATCATTACTTGCCTCCGTCACCCTGACTAACCTACTCCACCGGCTCCATCTCCCCACCACTTGCAATTTTGTAGCAAAGCCTAAACATGCTTATTTGTGTATTTCAAGAATCTGAGAAATTTTTTTAAAAGCATGAACACCATTACCATACCTGAGCAGTTAGCAGTGCTTGACATCATGAACTATCATCCGGTCAGTGTGCGGATCTCCAGCTGCATCTGCTCGTCCCCCTGCTGCTGCGTGCTATGCCTGCCTCAGGGCCTCCTTTCTCTGGCTGGCTAAGTTTTATTTTCAATATTCAGCTAGTCTCATTAATCACGTTGGATGCCTTTTTTGTGTCATCATACAATTTGTGCAAGCTTCCAACAGAATATTTACAATTTCAAAATGTGTTTTTTCCATATACTTTGGTGGATGGGTAGAGTGATCAATGATATAGCCATCTGTTAATCTGTTACTTAATCTATTGAAATTAATGTTTTAGACATATATTCATAATATGTCTGTAACTTTATGCATTTAGGATAAAATTTACAATTCTTGGCCAATTTTTCTCTTATAATCTAGCCATTGCTTAGCCTAGAGTTTTCTTCTGCCATAGATTATTTTCAGCCTGTTTTTGTTTTCCTACTCTTAGAACTAATATATACTTAACCCTTATGTCTCAGCGCCTTTGCATATATGTTACTCTCTTTGTAGAAAACATTCTTTTTTTATTCTTTGCTTGTCAGACTTAGGATGTGCAAATCTAAATTTCCTTGTTAGAATCCCCCTTTTTTGCATGTGTGTGTGTGTGTGTGTGTGTGTGCGCGCACATGCCCTTGCGTGATTATACATGTTCATGTGTGTGTGGATGCACAGGCACATGTGTACTCATGGGTGTGAAGGTCATATTTGATCTTTCTAGGTCTCTTTCCACCTTACTTTTTTGAGACAGGGTCTGTCACTGAGCCTAGAGGTCACCTATTCAGCTACGCAGGCTAGCTAGCAGCCACAGGAATCCTCCACTCCCTGGCATTGAGATTATAGGCACCTTTTCTGTGTGCCAGGGATCTGGACTCAGGTCTTCATGCTTGTGTGACCACCTGAGCCATCTCTCCAGCCCTCACTGTATCTTTCACCTTCCTTCATAAACTGATCAGTTTGTAATGATATATTTGCTCATTGAAGGTTTTCATTTAGCTTTTCCAATGATAGAAGCTTTGTGATCTAAATAAAATCTGTAAAATATGTATGGTAGGCTTATTCTAAATTAATGTAGTGGTTAGAAACAAAATAATATTTACATTATCTATAGAACAAAATAATTGCTTTGGAATCGATTAAGTTTTATACTTTCTGGGTCAGAAAGCATCCCGTAATCATGAAGTAGAAAACCAGGCAACTTAAAGATTTCTGAATATCTTACACTGTAACTATTTAGATAGTGTGAATTCAAATGTTTTATAAACTACCATATTCTCATATGCTTGCTTATGAAAATATTTAAGTATTTTTAAGTGATGTAATCAACATTTAACTTATTATTAAACCTTTTAGATATTCAAGATGATGAAGTGGCAGAAACTGTTTACAGAGACAGGAAAAAACAGTTACCATTGGAAGTGACAGTAGAATTAACAGAAGAGACATTTAATGTGACAGTAATGACTTCCAACAGCATAGTGCTTTTCTATGCTGGTTGTGAGTATGGGCCTTGAGAGGGTGCTATATCACATATGAAGACATTTCAAATAAATAGATTTTATTTTTGCGTTCTATATGTAATACATTGTAAAAAGATATAGTTTTCACATGTTCCAAGTATTGGAGCACTTACCTCTAGCTGATTGATTCTAAGGAGTAAAACTGATTTATATATTTCTAAATATGTAATGTAGAAATCAAAGGTTAAAGCTAATTGCTTTTGAAAAACTGTTGTGATTCAAGTTAATGCTTTAAAATATATCAATTCTTATATACTTAGAGGAAGTACATTGCTTTTTTCCTAAATAATATAGTCACTTGAATCTATTACTTACAGTGTGAATGCAGAAGATTCATTGCATTTGGCACCTTTTTGAGTTGTTTGGTAATATTGAGTACTATATTACTTATTTGGGAATACTCATATACCTCTGTGTGTTTCTGTAAGTGGGGTTTCTCTGGAGGTCAACATGTGCTAATATCTGTTGAACTTTTTGATGAAGGGCATGCGGTATCCATGGCATTTCTGCAATCCTATATTGATGTGGCAGTTAAATTGAAAGGTATTGTACTTTGGTATGCATGCTTACTTACCTGATCTTGATATGTAGCTTTTTGTAGAAAATGTTATTCTAATGATTTTGAAAATCACATAAAATTTTAAATTTTCTCCAGGTTTAAATGAATAATCAGGAGTATCAAAAATGTTTGGAATCATTCACTTTGATTTATCTCATAGTAAAAATTAGAGGATTTGTGTATTAAGTACTGTGGCTTCACAGTTAATCCAAAAACCTTTTTTGGCTAAATTTAGTTATCCAGTAAGTACTGACTGCATACCTACTCTGTGCCAAATACTGTTAGGTTCTGCAGGTAAAAATGTGTCAGATGGGACCCAGTCTCACACTCTGACAAAAGAGCAAAGATTCCAGTGTTCTTGAAGCTACATAGCTTCTTGTGAATTATTAGGATATTTATTAATAGGCAGGATCTTATTTTAGCAATTCTATGAGACCTGGTTGAGTGGCAGACAAATAAGAGTCAAAAGATTGGGCTTAAACTCAAGATTTTCTTGCTATCATCCCAACAAAGCCCGTTAGAGAGGTAGTGATGGGTTGGGCATGCATAATATTTTATAATCATTTGAATAAGAGAGAATGTATTGTGTTTTAATCAGCAATGTGATTTCCTTCTACTTTGTTTATTTTGTGAATTAAAGCTATTATGGTTAAACAGGCTTATTCTTGGCTACTCTAGGGATGTTACTCACCACTTAGTTTTTTAATTGTCATATAGCTGTAGAATAAAAGAGCAGCTATCCAACCCAGGAAGTTTTTTAATTGTCATATAGCTGTAGAATAAAAGAGCAGCTATCCAACCCAGGACTTGCTTTCCTTTTCATTCAGTGTGCTCTCTGTGAGCAACAATTCTTGTAGTAATTAGATAACAGATACATGAACTCTAGTTTGGGAGCTCTTGGGGCTTAATGTAGTAGGGGTGGGTTTGGGTAACTGTAATATTTTGTGTCTGTGTTGAAGTCTATACAAGTTGAGTACCCCATAGCTAAAATTCTTAGGAACAGATATATTTAGAATTTAGGATTTTTAAAAATTTGAAATATTGCATATACATGAAATATCTTGGGGGATGGGACCCAAATCTCAACACGAGATTCATTTGTGTTTTTTATAGGCAGAACCTGAAGGAATTTTATACAATAGTTTTAATATAACTTTAACTGTATTCTGTCACATTGGTCTAGTGTGGAATTTTCTACTTGCAGTATTTTACTGACATTCAAAAACTTTTAGATTTTCAAACATTTTATAGTACAAATTTCCAGATTGAGGATACTCAACATGTACTATAAATTTTTAAATTATAAAAATATTGTACTTTGGGCATTAATCCTACATTCTATTTTTCATGTTTGTTTCTTGGGAAAAAGGCATTTTTTGTTTTAGGTCAGGGCAATGAAGTGTTTTATTGGTTACAAGGTGGCAGCAAATGTTAAATTTTATACTCCCATAGTATCTGCATGGAAGAAAATTGCTGCCCTCCCTCTTCAGATTAGGAATTCTTTTTGAAATTAATCTTTAAGTGAAATTTATGGGATGTAATACTATAGGCATTTCAGTATATTAAATTATTCAGATTAGAATATGAGTAAATATTAAAACCATTTCTAGAAAAGAAAATAAGAATGTTAAATAACTTCAACACAACTTCCAATAATATGTATTAGTGTTATTTTTCAGTTTTAAAGATATAATCAGTGTGTTCAACTTTGTAGGGACAAAGTAATGATTCTTTCAGCAGGATGAAAATTTTGTGTGTTGATCACAGAAGGAACTGTGTGTAATAGAGCTAGCTCACTGTACTTAGTAAGGGTTGGTAATATAACATGGCTCTCCATAAGAACAAATATCAGTAGTGATGACATGCTTAAAGGGTAAGAAAACTTTGTAGAGGTGACTTTAGTAGGTCTGATTTTAGAAAGATGAAGACTTTTGTTTATATGCTGATTTAATGTTCAGGTGTTCATATATTTTGAAATAATTTTTTTTCTAGCCCAGACTGACCTGGAATTCACTATCTATTTTGAAATAATTTTTAATCTATTTATTAAGAAATATCAGTATAGGTCCCACAATTTTTTACTGGGTATGTGCTGTTTAGCAGACATTTTGTTAAATCCTGGGAGTATAGTGCTTATAGTGTATTTATTATCAATAATGACAACACTAAGTCTAAAGTAATATTATCTATCATTTCTGTAAGCTAGATCCTCAAAATATATTGGTTTTATTTGGTTTTAGATTTGAAGAGTTTCAGTGTTTCCCTTCACAGGGCAACAGAGAAGAGAGTAAGGATACCCAAGTCTGGAACTTCATGGAGGAGTTGAGTCCAAAGATATCAACTTAGTTTTCGTTAAATTGTTGTTCTTTACTGGAATTGTTTAGAAACAGTGGAGAGCAAGAAGAAAACAGCAGTTGAAACTTGAGGAGCTCTCAACTTCAGTAGTGGAAGAGCCTGCAGGAGGGACCAAAAGTGTAAAAGAATGGACAGGTAGAAAGTAACCAGTAAGGGAAGGCGTTCTGACCAAAAATCAGAGGAGAGCTTTTCAAGCCAAGAGTGAGTGGGATAGGAAGGTAGGTGAGTGCTCTGCAGTAATGTTTGTAAAATTTGTGTTTTCCTTTAACTTAGGTATATCCTCTATGCTTCTCACAAGAATAAACTGTGCAGATTGGTCTAATGTGTGTTCTCAGCAAAATGTTACTGTATTTCCTGCTGTAAAGATGTACAAGAAAGGCGAGAAACCAGTACTTTATGCTGGTATGCTAGGAACTAAAGATCTCCTCAAGTTTATCCAGCTGTAAGTATTCAGCTTTGCTATAAGATTTCGAACTTTGTAGTCTCATCTTGGTAGAGAACAGGTTCAAGGGGGTACTAGAAGTGAGATCTGTGGGGGTTGACTCAGGTGTCCCCTATAAACTTGTCTTCTGAATGCTTATCACCAGCTGATGGAAGTTTTGGAATTGGAACCTTTTTGGAGATGTGTTGTTGGGGGTGAGCCTATAGGTGTTATAGCCAGCTTCTTCTTGCCAGTTTTTGGAACACTCTCTTGCTGCTGTTGTCTGCCTGGTGTTGCCCAGGAAGTGATGTCCAGCCTCTGCTCATTCCATCACTTTCCCTGCTATCATGGAGGTTCCCCTCAAGTCTGTAATCCAAAATAAAGTCTCTTCTTCCACAAACTGCTTTTGGTCAGGTTCTTTTTTGTACAACAAGGAAGAGCTGACTGCAACATGATCCCATCAATCTTGAGGAAATAGTTTGCTTAATGAAGTTGTGTTTTAAAGAATAATTTTTTCAGGGGCTTGGGAGATGGCTCAGTGGCTAAGGTGCTTGCCTGCATAGCCTGACGACCTGGCTTCAATTCCCCAGTACCCATGTAAAGCCAGATGCACAAAGGGGCGCATGTGTCTGGAGTTTGTTTCCAGTGGCCAGAGGCCCTGGCATACCCATTCTTTCTGTCTGTCTCTCTCTTTCTCTTTCTCTCTCTCTCTCTCTCTCTCTCTCTCTCTCTCTCTGCTTGCAAATCAATAAATATTTTTTAAAAATTTTTAAAAAGAATAATTTTGTCTTTAGTTTGTCAAAATATTTTATGTAATATTTTGTTTGGAAAGTTCAATATGTTTTGTGTTTTAACTAACTGGGAAGTATGTTTAAAATTGATATTGAATGTAGTTATATATTCAATCCAGCAACAGGATTTCATATCCAGTGGATATAGCATCAATCCAAGAAGCAGAGAAATATTTAAGTGGGAAATTATATGAAGACCTATTCACCTATGCTAGTGTGTCCATACTGGGACTATTTAGTCCAGCCATGACAACAGGTAAATAGAATTACACATACTACTTAGTTAAGACACTGATTGCTTACAAGTTGCCATTGTTTAAACAAATAACCTTATAGGGAATTTTAAATATAGAGAAAGATGGGAAGAAAAAACCCTATAATGTAACTTATCCAAAAATTGTATTACTTACTTTTATTACTGCTGTGACCAAATATCTAACAAGAAGTCACTTAAGGAGGGAATGACCTACTTTTGCTCACAGTGTGAGGGTACAGTCCTTAATGGTGGGGCGAGCATGGCTACAGGAACGTGAGGCTGCTTACTCATGTGTTAGCAGGCCAGGAAACAGAGATGAATGCTGAATTCAGCTGGCTTTCTCCATTTGGTCCAGGACAACAGATCATGGAAACACCCTCGTAGAGACATCTGAAAGTGCCCACTAATGCCCTAGGCATTTCCAATAATGTTGACAATTAAAGTTAACCATTTCAGAAATGCTGTTAAGATTAATGTCATTCTTTTTATCTTTGTCTTTTTCTACTATTATGTATCTGTTTCCCTGTCCTTGCCTCTCTCTTTCGTCTGTCTGTCTGTCTGTCGGTCGGTCTATCTATCTATCTATCTATCTATCTATCTATCTATCTATCTATCTTCTATCTATCTATCATCTATCTATGTGTGTATTGTCCTTTCTCTCTCTCTCTCTCTGTCTTTTAATGTAATTGGTTAAAACTATTTAGGTTAGTATTCTGCTATTTTAATTTTATTTAGCATTATATTGATATATTTCCCCATGTGATTAATATTCTTCCTAAATGTCATGGGTGCATAGTTTGATTAAATAAAAATCTATACATACATATGATAATTTGTTTGCAAACTATATTTATGCTGTTTTTCTCCTCCTCTGGTATGTGAAGTACATTCTTGAATCATTGTGTGGGTTTTGGACATTTAATGGGAATAGCTTCCCAGTTGAGTAACTTTATATCTTCTGTAAATTATGTTAATTGTATAACATTGTGCTACTCATTTTTAAATAAAATTTTAGTGCTTATTTAGTGAATTATTTTGAGACTTTCAAATATTAAAGGCTTGAAGTATTGGTTATAGTGTTTCAGTTATTGTTCCCTGGTTTTTAAACTTTTTTAGTAATAATTTTATTTTTTATTTTATTTGCATTTAAAATTTGTTTTTGAATCTATTGATTTTGATATTTCCATTGCTATAAACATCCTTGTCATTTTTATCACCTTCTTATCCACCTGTATTATTTTGCTTTAATGTGCATGATGTTTTCTTTATTTTATATTGTCTTGCTATATTGACTCTTTTTAAAAGTTGTACTAAAATATACATAAAATATACATACTAAAATATACATTTACCATCTTAGTAATTTTTAAGTCTGGTTCATCCAGGTTATAGTTCATTTCTTCATTTTATTTTTAAAAAAATCTCTAAAAAGCCAAATGTACTCACTGACAATAAATAAATACATGAATGTTTGCTTATGACTTAACTATCTTAAAGAGCAAAAATCCTAGAGGAGATAGCTTTTTCATTTTTTTTTCTATTTATGAAAAATTACAAAGGGAATGAGTTTACACGTACTCCTTTCAGTGTTTTTCTGTCTGCCTTGGACTCTCTTCTATGTAGTTTAGATGCCTGGGGCACTGAAGGCCTCACTTACTTACACTTGCTTTCCTTCTGTAGAATTTAAGTTTTCAAAAAATAAAAAGCACCAGGACTCAGGGAACTGAGCGGAAGAGGGGGCGGAAAGATTGTGAGAGCCGTGGTGGGGGAGACTATCCAGAGGCATGGCACCCCTCAGTAACAACACACTTGGGCCAGGAGAATCAGGCTGAGAACTAGGCTATCCATGGTCCCCTGCCACAAGGACGGATCCAGACAACACATGGAGGAGGATATCCAGCTGATTGGGGATGGGGATGGGGGGCATTGGGGAATTGGGGATAACAACTCATTGTTTGCCCACTAAATAATGTAACTCATTATGGACAATAAATATATATTAAAAAATAAAAAGCATAAACAATACAAATTTTAAGGTAAGAGTTTGCTTAATAAAACAGTAAGGGATAATTATGTAGAGATTCCAGAAAATACTTCAGTTTATCATAAATTAGCCTTAAGTAATAGGATATCAACTGCAACAGAAGGATGCAATTTTTGATGTCATTATTATGTAGCAAATTATAATATACAAGTTAGCATGCTGGTTGTTCCACAGAGAAAATGCTCTAAGTCAGCAATTAGCTCTCACAGCAATGTTTACATCATGAATATAGTGATGACTGCTGACGCAGAGATCTGTAGGCTTAGTGTGCCTAGCCTTTAGGTGTTTTGAGCCTGACTTCTTCCATTGTTTTTCTGTTGATCTGCTGTGAATTTTTGGTGAGTAGAACTAAGTTATCTTTCATATGGCAAGACTTATCCATAAGTCATCCTTTGCTATTTTCTCATTGATCATCAGTGTTATAATTTAAACTTGCTTCTTGGTTATAAACAATGACCAGAATATCTTTATGAAAATGTATCCAGAAATCTACAGAGATAGTAATTATTTTTGAAAATTCATATTATAATATATTCAAGAAGACCGACACACAGGTTAGTCAAAGTTCAAAAATAATAAAAACACATTGCAGAAAATACATGAAATAAAATCAGACACAAAGCCCTCATCCTCCCTAACATGGTGTTAAGACTAGAATTTCCAATCTTCTATTTTTTAATCCATATAGACACTTATACATTTTGTGATTTTTAACATTTCACATGCCTGCTTATAGGACAGCTATTTCCACTTACCTTACCTTAGAAGTACATTAAAAAGCATGAAATAGTTATTCAATTATCTGTATTATTAGATGCTATAAATGTATGATGCTATAAATCTTTATATTATACAGTGCATTCAGAAGCCATAGTTATATCTCATCAATTACTCTATCATAAAAACATCTATTTTAGAACCATTAAGTTCTTTAAAGTGTCTGCACTTAAACATTTATTTTTATAACTAAAGAATAATAAAGCACTATATAAATCTGTTCATCAACTGAACACCACACATAATATTAAAATTTTCAGTCTTTGTGTATCTACAGCAAAAGAACATTTTCTGGAAGCAGCAAACACCTTAAAAGGATATGTCATCACTGGGATTTATTCTGCAGCTGATGCTTGGATACTGTAAGTGCCAGTTGTCTTTGCACAGCTGATAAAGGAAGATACAGCAGTACCATAAATAAAATTTTAATTTGTAGGAAGATCTGTCTGGGAAGTACCATGCTATTTAGATTTCTTTATTCTTTTTCTTTAGATCAAAGCATTTATAGGGATAATCTTGGATTCACACTTTATCTGCCTATAAAAATTTCCCTCTTTTTGGTTCTATTTTCTTCAGTTTTGGTTTTCTGTGGAGTTGTCATAGTGTTTGAAGAGTTTCACTTCTTAAGCCTTTTGAGTTTTGTTGGTTTGTTTTTGTTTTTTTGAGGTAGGGTTTCACTGTAGTCCAGGCTGACCTAGAACTCACTCTGTAGTCCCAGGTTAGCCTCCAGCTTAGCATTCTTCCTACTGAAGCCTCCTGAGCACTGGAATTTAAGCTGTGTGCCACCACACCCAGTATGTCTTGAATTTTTATTTGCCATCATAGTATATGTCAAACAACAGCAACATTGTTTAACCACTTCAGTTGCTTCATCTGTGGAAGGTTAGGCTCCTCATGAGTTGTTATATTTTAGTTGCTGTAGAATGAAGAACTGGGCTGCAAATTTGGAGACTTAATACACATTATATTTCACATTCATGGCTCATTTTGGGTGCAGTATTTAAGCCCCAGTAGTTTGTGTTTTCGACCTTCTGACATTATTCCTAGTTGTGATTGCTCAGCTCAAATCTTACATCTTGAACATTGCTCTTGATGGTAATGTTTTTTTTCATTTTGTGAAGTAAGTAATGTCTTCCCAATCCTGTTAACACATTTTCTTCATAGGTGAGTTATGTGGGAGGAGAAATCTATGCACATTATTGTCTGTTCTTTTAGCAGAGGTAGTCAGGGCTCATGAACTTTCTCATGTTTACATCTGGAAATTGAGCTACCTTTTTTAAAATAGCTGTAGTGCTTTCAAATTTTTTAGTTAATTATTACTTTGCGTTTTAAGGCAGGGTCTCAGTACATAAGCCAGGCTAATCTCAAATTGAAGATCCTCCTGCCTTAGCCTCCCTAGTGCTGGAATTGTGATTTGTACCACCTCATGTGTCAAGTCTTTTTATTTGCTGCCTCCTGATGTGACTTGCTGGTCTAATTTTTCAAGTTTTTGATGATGTCCTGTATTTTGGATGTGAATTTTAATAGTGCATTTCTCCATAGGTCAAATAAATACACTGCACCTCTTCCAGCCCTGCTGCTTGCCAGACTGAAAGAAGGCAAAATAGAGAGCATCCCACTAGCTAGCACCCATGTCCACAATGTAATTCAAGTAATGGCCAATGCAGTACTGGAACTGTTTGTGAGTATCTTGTCTGTGTAATAAGGAGGTTATTTGAAATAAAGCCTGTGGTAGTTTGAATATGATAGTGTAAATGTAGAGCCCCATAGACTCAGATGTTTATGTAAAATTGAGCTTATGACTTGGGTCTCCAGCCACCAAGCTGGAGGTGTCACTGAAGGTGGATCCTGGATTCCACCCTAAAGTGTGTTTGGGGACAAATCTGAATTCAGCCTAAAGATGTGGGGAGAACACTTTGAGTTCTGGCTATTTGCACATTTTTATGATGATGGTTGTTGGTGATGTCTCTCTGCTTGGATATGTGAAAGGGAGCCAGCTTCTTCCACCACTGACGGTTTTCCCCTGGACTCTGTAGGCCTGAAATAATCCCTCTTCTTCCCATAAACTGTGTCTGGTTGGATGTTCATCCAGCAATGTAGAGCTGACTGCAGCAAAACCTAAATCAGTTAATAATAGCATGCAGTAGCACACCGTTTCCCAACTTTTGGTGGCACAAGTATATTTTGTTGCCGTAAGTTTCATTGGATTGCTTGGTTTTGTTCTTCACTAATTACACATAGAACTTTTCTAGTTCATGGCTAAAAGTTGATACAACTTGCTGTTACCAGTGTGGCTGAAGTCCACTAAAGTACTTAATCTAGAGTACAACTTGTTGTAAAGCAAATGGAGTCCAGAAAGTCAAACTGTCTCGCCCCAAGTCCTTACCTGATCCTTTACTGGCTGGCTGGCTGGTGCCTTTCCTGCTCCTGAGTTTGTTAACACCTGTGGCAGAGTTAAAGATGCCATGGTGCTTTGTGCACAACGTTTGCATGGCAAATATTCGATGATTGTTAGCTGCTGTTATTATTTATAAAATTATAAAATTAAATACCATTTAAGAAAGGCCTTTGAATGCTTTCTAATGGATTCAAAAGCATGGCTTATGTAACCTGGATTACTTGATTTCTGTTGTTTTGCATTTACATTAATTTAGCTAGAATAGTATACATTTATATATCTACCTTTGTAAGTTGACCTAAGGAGCTCTGTTATCAGCTGTAAATATTGAATAACCATCCTCCTATTACTATGTTTCTTGTAGTGATAACTTGACAGCAATACATTGAGGGTCAGATAGATGGGTGAAGTCTTTGGCAAGTCTCTTTGTCACTTGAGTCTATTCCCTTTGACCCTCTGTCTTAACAGGTTATAATTAAGTCAGTATTTTCAGGATTTAGTTTTCCAAATCATAATTAAAGTAACACTTTTTGTTTTTAAAGCTATTTTATTAAGGAATCAGTACCTTAACATATACATGACATGGTAGGTTTAGATTTTTTCCAGGCAACACAGAAAATGATAGAAAAGAAAATTAGAATCAACTGTAACTTCTCTAAGTTTAAACTTGAGAATGTACTTACCAAAACTCTAAAAATAATTCTGTGTGCCTTTTTATATTAAGGGTATAAAAAGGAAGATAGGTGTTCATACTGATTTTTTTTTTTTTTTTGCTTTTTTGAGGTAGGGTCTCATTCTAGCCCAGGCTGAATGGGAACTCACTTTGTAGTTCCAGGCTGGCCTCAAACTCACAGTGTTCCTCATATCTCTGCCTCCCAAGTGCTGGGATAAAGGCATGTGCCACCATGCCTGGCTTATATGGATTTGGAGAAAAAGATTTAGGATTTAAGTTAGGAGAGCGCTAGAGGGCGCTGCAGCACTGACTGTATCCTCAACAGGTTAGTACTTTTAAATTACTAATACAAATGGTAAAATGATTAGACTTCTAATTCCTAATTAAGTTCCTTTCAGTTATTTTAATCTTGAAAGACCTGAGATTGGCTTTTGGATTTGTTTTTAGCACAAAATTATTTTAATTATGCCAAAATATATAATCTTGGAAAAAGTATATTATTAAGTAATCCTAGATATTAGAAGAAAGATTATAACTTCAAAACACAACTCATATTTTTACTGAAAAATTTTGCTAGAGTTTTGTTTGTTATGTATATTTTGGCTAATTTGATCAATATTTTAACATAAGTCATTAGAAGAGTTAATGTGTTTTAAAAGTCTTAATTTATTTTGAAAATAACTGATCATTGTGAGATATGGTTAAGTAAGAAACCCTTAAGATCCAGTTACCAGATTAGTTACTGTGCTGCACTCTCTAAATGAAGATGTGTTTGACTCACATTTGATAAACAAGAATTTCATGAGTGATTTGTTATTTGTTTTATGCTGCATCTTACCTATGTTTCTTTCTTTCTTTTGGTTCTTCTCTTTTAATAGCCGGAAATCACTGTAGAAAATCTTCCTGCATATTTACGACTTGAGAAACCATTACTCATTTTATTCAGTAATGACAGCATAAGTCCTCAGCTTAGGAAAACTATGTTGACTCTAATGAAGCAGAAGCAGTTGGATTCACTTACACCCTGCTGGTTAAATTTGTAAGTATATTTTAACGTCATATGTAAGAGGTAAAGAAATAGAAAGTCAGTTGTGGTGGCATATACCTGAAATCCAGCACTCAGGAGGCCAAAGCAAGAAAATCATGAATTCGAGGCCAGTTTAAGGGCAACATAAAGTAAAGAAATTTCAATTGCTACATTTTCATTAGGAAACAAAATTCTCTTAATTCTTCCTTTAGAGTTAATACTATGGCACCAAATAATGCTAGCATCCCTCAGATGAAGTCCAAGATGACCTTGTTTTATATTGAGTCTCATTCTGTAATAGTTTTTAAAATAATTATGACTTGATAACCATTGGAAAAAAATCATAAATAAAAAAGTAAACTTTGTGATACTCTGGCCTTTTCTTTAAGTCCCTTTGTGCCTTGTTACGTATGTCCAGCTTTCAGCAATATTTTTTGTTGTTGTAGCATATGCATATGTGTGGGGTATGTGTGTTTATGCATGTTCATGTGTTTAGGCTCATATTGTGTGCACATGCTGGTGGTCAGAGGTCAGCATCAAGTGTCTTTCTCAATTATAGTGAACCTAGAACTCAGAAATGCAACCTTACTGTTTAGCCAGCAAGCCCCAGGGATCCTCCTGTCTGTCTCCC
Organism: Zapus hudsonius; assembly: GCA_004024765.1. NCBI lineage: Eukaryota > Metazoa > Chordata > Mammalia > Rodentia > Dipodidae > Zapus > Zapus hudsonius. Next base: position 26,392 of record PVHP010007162.1, read on the forward strand.
CAGATTTAGGATTACAGGCATACACTACTACGCTCAGCTTTTATGTGGGTTCCTGGGATCCAAACTCAGGTCTCCACTTTGGCACGATGTTATGGCTTGAATGTGAATGCCCCTCCTACCCCCAGCTCATGAGTTTGAATGCTTGGTCCTTAGCTGGTGGCACTGGTTAGAAATATTGTGGAACCTTGAGGTGGACTCTTGTTGGAGGAAGTGGCTCTCTGGGGATGAGCCTTGAGATTTGATAGCCCAGTTCCGCTTCCTATTTGCCCTCTCTTGCTTCTTGAGCAGCTGGCCTTCTGCAGCCATGCCTTTTCACTATGATGGAATGCATCCCCTTTTAAAAAATTATTTGTGAACACAGAGAAAAAGTAAATATGAATGTACCAGGGCCACTTGCTACTGCAAAGAAACTTCAGATACAGCTATTAAGGAAGAGGCATTTTCCTTCTTCTGAGGAGGCCTGGAGCTCTTGAAGTCATCTTGAATTTTAACTGTGCCTAGCTTTGGCAATTAGGCTGTCTTGCACTAAGACCCTACGAAGTTTCTAGCACTGTTCACCCCAGGTATTATATGTTCTTTTTATATTTAGTATTTTTTAAAAAATATTTTTATTAAGTAGAAACTTCGTATGAATAGACTTGTGTTGGTACTGTTTCCCTCCTTCCTGCCTCCATTTCACTGGAGGCCCTCCTCAGTGGAATTGCTGGTATGTACCATGGGGTTGAGGGCTATGACAGTGAGAACAGAGGACACATTATTCTACCAACAAGACCAGAAATGATAGCTGACTCCCTGGCAGGAGATGAACTACTCTTAACACATCAGCTAGGGCCCAGGTGAAACCTCAGAGAAGTGGAGAGATGAGCAAGAGTGCTGCTCACAGAGTGAGCCTGACAACCTGCACCAGGACAGTGGAGACAGACACTGAGGATCCTCAAAATGTTCCAAAGCAGAAATTCAGAAGCTGCTAAGAGCTCAACACTACAGTAGATGTAAACTCACCCACCATGGCTCGGGGAATTTTGTGGAAGAGAGGGTAGACAGATGGTAAGAGCCACGGGGGAGGGGGGTGTCGGAATATCCAGAGGCATTTCCCAGTGACCAACTGCTGCTTGCACACCTCATAGCCCTCAGCCCCATGGTACATCCACCCTCTCGCTTCTTGACAGCATGGTGACCAGCTGGCCTCTTTTTTTTATTTTACTTTATTTTATTTATTTATTTTTATTGTCCATAATGCATTACATTATTTAGTGGGCAAACAATGAGTTGTTATCCCCAATTCCCCGATGACCCCCCATCCCCAATCAGCTGGATATCCTCCTCCATGGGTCATCTGGATCAGTCCTTGTGATAGGGGACCATGGATAACCTAGTATGCAGCCAGGTTCTCCTGGCCTTAGTATGTTGTTACTGAGGGGTGCCATGCCTCTGGATAGTCTCTCCCACCACGGTTCTCACAATCTTTCCGCCCCCTCTTCCGCTCAGTTCTCTGAGTCGTGGTGGATGAGTATTAAGGCTGCTTTAATGTTATGACCTTAGGGGTCTTTGTGTCAAAAATCATTGGTTTCTGTTTCACTGGTTTATCCTGTGTTGATTGAATGGCTGTGGCTGTGGGTCCCTTATTCATCCCATCATTCTCTGTGGGGTTCCATATGGATCCTCCATGAGATGACTGTGGTGGCTCATCTCTTGCCCCAGCTGGCCTCTTGCTGCATGCCTTCCCTGCCAGGATGGAATGTATCCCCTCAACACTGTAAGCTGGAGCAACTCATTTCCTCGTTGAAACTGCTTCTTCTCAGTATTTGGCTACAGCAAGGTTAAAGTAACTAATGCGCATGGCAAGCGCTTGACCCACTGAAGCATCTCCCCAGCCCTCCCGGGAGGTTTTCTAGATGTGTCACTGCGCTACAAACATGTCCACGAACACAGGTTACCCCCCTGACACCCCAGACATACGCACTATCCCTTGATCAGAGTCATCAGAAAAAAAAACGTATTTTTAAACTTATTTGAAAAGGAGCAAAATGTGGCTATGTACATTTTTGCTATAAATTTTTATCATCAGTACTTCCTGCTTGAGGCAACATTTTCCTAAGTTTATAAGCATTTAAGAATATTAAATAGTGTAAAATGTGCTACATTGGGAAAGCTAAGCATCTTTAACTTATAGTTTTAATGGGATTATTATTTTTCATCTCTTTAATTTGAAACTAATTTCTTTTCTTGAGGAAAGACACAATTTTATTTGAAAAAGTATTTATAAAGGTTAGCATCCTGTTAAGGTTATGTAACTAATGAGTTTTTGAATTGACATGATGAGAAGCAGCTAAAGGTTGAGAGAAACCTGGTGATTGTGCCAAGCTTTTGCTGACAAGGCTTTGGGCTCGGTATGATTTCCATGGAAAGCCCCAGAAAATGCTGCATGTTACCAAGAAGACATAGACCTCTCAGGACTTCTTGATAACTTTTTATAAACTTGCTGGCATGATAATAATTAAAACTGGATGTTTGATAAACTGTTTTTTTCTAATTTTTGGTTATATAAAGAATAAAACATTCACTTAATCCCTCTTGCAGAAAGAACACTCCAGTGGGGAGAGGAATCTTACAGGCATATTTTGGTCTTCTGCCTCCCCTTCCTCAGCTGCTTTTGGTGAATGTGTATTCAGGTGGCCAAGTATTTGCATTTCCTTCCGACCAGTCTGTGACTGAACACAGCCTTGTGTCATGGCTTAAGACATTAGAAGCAGGACTGGAAAATCCCATCAGTAAGTTTTCTCTTTTCTTGAATGTACACAGGTCTGTAATCAGCTACGTAGATTTTAAGGTTGTAGTTAATAAATGCTAGAATGAATTGAATTGTGATGGTTAAAAGAATTTTATATATTACGTACTGATAAATTACCTGTGAGACCGCCTCTACCATAGGCCTAAGACTTTCATCACTCTTTGGTAGCCGTGTCTTTGCTGATAGGAGATGGATAGAGCAGGAAGGTGAAGGAAGGGCTTGTGGTAACATTCAAGAATAGCCTGGGGCTACAGGTGTTTGCCTGAGCTTGCTTGCTCTACCTCTTAATTTCTGTGAGAATATGTCAACTTTCTATTTTCATTTGAGATTTACACTGAACTTTGGTTGTGCGCCCGACTCTTTTCTGCTTTGGTCTACTTCTAAACCTTGGAAAGATTATTGTGCTTCTGTTACTTTAAAGATTAAGTATAAGTAAATAATGCCTGGTCTATGGTAAAGCCTGAATAAATGTTAGTTATTTTTTATTATTCTCAATAATTTTATGAAAAATGTATTTATCAGCTACACATAAATAAACAATTTATTTGCATTGAAGATATTAAGGCTTCTGTAGATTTCCCTCAGCAAGTAATTGGTAGCATTGAAATGTTAAGTTCCAGGCATTTTTGTCATAGTCTCAAAAGGCAATAGTTATCCTTAAAAAAGTTACTAAATATTTGCTGTCCTTTAGACTCTAATGTAATTTAAATGTGTATTGCAAACTACAAACACTTGTTTTTACCACTCACCTAAGCCATTATGACTCAAATAAATATTTCATCCATTTCTCACTTTCAAATCTGCTAACCTAGCAAGACCAATTTGAAACATGAATTTTATGTGTAACTTAAATTTAATACCCATTGATGTACCTATCTCTAAAATTTGCTATACTAGAGTCTGAGTGAAGTTTTCTGTCAGCAAATATAGACATACTGCACACGTACATGTACAGAGTTTTATAAGAGCTTGTCTGCTCTAGGAAATGCAATTCATTATCACTCCAAAACTTACAGGTAAAGATTTGATTTATAAGAGATGCTCGTTTCTATTTGCTGGGCGATATTATTTTTGTATGTAACAGTAGATAGATTCTCTCAATGGAATTTCTTGTTTGCATGTATATGTGTGTGCTGTGCATGGGTGTATGCAAGTTCAAATGTGTGTAGTCACACAGGCAGGGCTAGAGGACCAGGGTGCAAGGAGTAGATATCTGCATTTATACTCATGAGCAGTACTTTGGCAGCAGTAGCAGAGGGTCGGGGAGTGGGGAAGTGGGAGATTTTTTTGCTTTAACTTGTTCTTATTTCTCTGTAATCATATTACATATTTTGCCACTTCTTAGACCCCACAAGGGTTAATCAGCAGTAAGATGATAGATTCCCCCCCCCACTTCTCTCCATGTAGAAAACAAAAGAATGATAATGTGATTCTAAATGAAAGTAGCTGAAAATAACAAATGTTCTTGCTGACATTACCATTAAAATACTGATTTTGCTTAGATAAGAAGACTAGTAAAGCCTTTCCACAAATAAATATTTCAAAATAAAATTCTTCCTAGTGTATTCATATGATGATTTAGTCACCGCTAATCATTAATTTTGGTTGTCTCTTCCAGAAATTTTATCTGCTCAGGAATGGAAGCCTCCTCTTCCAGCTTATGATTTTCTCAGTATGATGGATGCTGCTACATCTCAACATACCAAGAAAGTTCCTGAATGTGTTAAAGAAGCAGATGTGCAGGAAAATGACCAGCGAGAGCAGGAAGACAATTCCCCTAGAAAGGAACCCACTGAACCCCCAAGAATGAAGCACTGGAACAGGAATAGTTGGCCTAAAGAAGCGGGAAAGTCACTGAGGCATGATAACGAGTTATAGCTGACTTCCAAGGGCTGTCCTTGCTTTCCTGCTCAAGAGACTCAAGAATTTATTTCACCAAGGAATAATACAAAATCATTACATTTCTACACCAGTGCCACTCAGGAGAATTATGCAAGTTCCATGTGAAGATTTCTTCCTGTAACTACATTTAAAACTAGCAGGTGAAATTGATTTTTCAAATGTCTTTTACCTAGTGAATATGCCCAAAGTAACTTAATATAAAAGTATTGGGAGATTTTTTTTCATACCAAGTCTTCAAAAAGTAGTGCAGGTTTTATCCTTCCTGCCATTTTTCACGATGGGGCAGCCGTATCTCAATTGCTTAATTGGATACATGTAGTACATGGCATAATTTGGATTAAAATCAAATTGTAACTCTTGAGTCATAGTGTACTACAGTAGGATTATACAGCTGACAATTACATTTATTTTCTTGAACTTCTGATGGTAAAGCCAGTATTTGTCAGTTTTGAACCCCCCCCCCCATGGGACATTTGGCAATGTTGAGAGTGTGACTAGGAAGGCTACTGGCAACAGGGGGTAGAGGCCAGGGTGCTGCTGAACACCCCACATTGGCCCTCCCATCACAACAGTTTCCTTTCCTAGAATGACAGTGGTGTCAGCATTGACTATCCCTGTGGGAAGTAAAGCCAAGGCAATGTGGGCCCTCAGATTTTGTACATTTGCTCAATTACCATGTTTGAAAACTTTTGGATGTTAGTGGTCTTAGGTGGTCTTATCCTGATTATTATCTTATAAATTATTTTTATGTTTTCAAAGAGCAATAAGGCAATTTCCCAAAAGAACTCAGAGTAATACACAAGTATATCGACATATATGTGCATATTTTAAGAGAATCTTAAATTATGCTTTTATTTTTATTAATTTCAGATTGAACATGAGTTAAACAATCTGCTGTCTCCTTGCAAATAGAGGGACTTTCTTATCTGAGCCATGCCCAAAATTTCTCCTCTTAAGCTTTGGACCATTGATTTCCCTGGGCCAGAGGCCTCATCTTTATAATGAGAGGGCAAAATTATCCAAAAGTCTTTTTTAAAATCTCAAATCACTTACTGTAAAATGCATTTGACTGTTGTAGCTCTGTGCATTTTGTGAGATATTTGGTGCTCTGCTGTATCTCTTATAAGGTCGATTGGGTTATCTTGTTTAAATTTGTACCTAGTGAGTTTCATAACTGGAATTTTATAACTTTCAATAAATCTCTGCAGGATATTTCACTGTGTTCCACTTGCTGCTCTCAGATTGTTCGTTCATTCTCCTTCTAGCATGGGAGGTGCAGTAGTTAACTAACGTTGTCTCTGGAAATCAATCATTATTAACCTGATCAGTAAAAATGCTAATCATAAGACAGAAACATGAAACTGAATCATCATCTGTCATGGTTTGATACAGGTGTCCCCCACAAACAATTGAATGTGTTCTGATAGATCGATCCTCAGCTGATGGCAGTTTGGGTTTTGCAACCTCGATGAAGCTGTGTTGTTGGAGGTGGGCTTATGGGGTTATAAGCCAGCTTCCCCTTGCCAGTGTTTGGCACACCTTCCTGCCGCTGTTTGCAGTGCTGTGGCAGAGGTGATGTCCAGCCCTCTGCTCATGCCATCGTTTTCCCTGCCAGAATGGAGTCTCTCCTCGAGTCCGTAAGCCAAATAAACCCATTCCTCCACAAGCCACTTTTGTTTGGGTTCTTTTTGCGCAGCAATTAGAAAGCTGACTGCAACAGTTTTGGTACCAGGAGTGGGGTCATCTGTTGCTGCTAGAACCCTGATCTTGTGGCTTTGGTCTTTTGGAAGTGATCTGCAGGAGGAATGTGGAAGGACTTGAAATTTCGGCCTAAGAGATGCCTCACAGTGTTGTGAGTACAGCTTCATGGATCATTCTGGTCAGAGTTGAAAGACCTGAATATATTGAGAACTATGGACTGTGAGGTTTGGCTTACAAGGGGGAGAAAGACCTTGGTCAGGACTGTGCCAGAAGCAGTTTGTGTGAGAGGCTTACTGTGTTCTGCCTGCCTATGTCCTGGGAACTTGTGCAGGGTTGTGTTACATAAAGATGGACTGGTGTGAGCAGATGGAGATGGCACAGAAAGAAAGATCTTTGGGTCGAAACTGCTGCCCATTCACCTGCAATTGTTTGATAGATTACAACCACTGAGATTGGGCCAGCTGGTCTGCATTGGAACAACAGGAAGAATGCGGACCCTTTGAAGTAAAGGGCCTGAATGCTTTGATCCCCCCTGGATTAACAAGTTGGTAGCCCACCTGGTTCTGTGGAGTATGGCAAATGGAAGAAGAGAGGGTCATTGGATTTGCAACACAGTTTTGTTTTGAAAAATGGCCATCGGCGTGTGAAGCAGGTGTGCTAGGTTGCCTGCATGGAGCCCGATGGAGCCATGAGGATGAACTTTGGGTTGCAATGGAGACCCAAAGAATTCCAGGACTATGGATGGGTGCCAAGGCGAGCTGCCAGTACCGGATGACGTTTTTCCCGGACTGTGAGTAGCCGAGCTGGAGGGGCGGAATTGAATCTCCAAGAGACTTGTGTTATTGGTTAAGAATCATTGAGCTTGGAGTTAGAGATTGATGGTGCCCTGTTTGTTTTAAATCTTGTATTGGTCAATCTGTTTTTGCTGTGCCTCATGTTGTG
>PVHP010007162.1:33827-57896 GCA_004024765.1 Zapus hudsonius
TTTGGTATTATGGCTTAGTTGAAAGCTGTGGGGACTTAAGAGTTGAGCTGAACATATTGTGTTTATATCTTGAATGATTATTAGTTTGTGGGGGCCAGGGGCGGACTGTCATGGTTTGATACAGGTGTCCCCCACAAACAATTGAATGTGTTCTGATAGATCGATCCTCAGCTGATGGCAGTTTGGGTTTTACAACCTCCATGAAGCTATGTTGTTGGGGGTGGGCTTATGGGGTTATAAGCCAGCTTCCCCTTGCCAGTGTTTGGCACACCTTCCTGCCGCTGTTTGCAGTGCTGTGGCAGAGGTGATGTCCAGCCCTCTGCTCATGCCATCGTTTTCCCTGCCAGGATGGAGTCTCCCCTTGAGTCCATAAGCCAAATAAACCCATTCCTCCACAAGCCGCTTTTGTTTGGGTTCTTTTTGCGCAGCAACTAGAAAGCTGACAGCAACATCATCATAATACACATTACAGCATGACTGTTTGGAAACTCATTAGTAGATGTTGTTTTATAATTTTAAATAAATTTCAGGCTACCTTCTAAAGTTTTCCTTGGCCTCTACTACTTTTATTGGGCCACTTACCCTTCATCAGCTTAGTTTCCTTGATTCCAAAACTTTGGCTAGCTGAAGCAAAATAGATATTGGGTTATTCACAGAGTTAGAAGAACATTTTTAAAAAGGTGGGAACCCTGCTGATATGGGATCTATGAAGCAGGAACTAATACTGATGAACTGTGGCTTTCTGTTTTATCCAAATGGGTTTTTATTTTATGGCTCAGGAAAGATCATTGGTTAGAAGGCTAAACTATTTAAGCAGCAGCCCTAACAAGACTGAAGCAGTACAAAAGAGGTGAATTTCGGAAGTAATCTAATCTGTGCTTACCAGAAAAAGGGAGAACTAAGTCATAAGGAAATAGAAAGCCAGAGAAGAGCACTACCACTTGCTGACTTCTGAAGATGTACTGATTCCTTAATGAATTGAGTGTGTAGTATATGTCTGTGCATGTGTGTGCACAGTGCATAAACATGTGTGCAGATATTCATGCCCCAAACCTGCACTTGTGGAGAGGAGGAAGGGGATATCGAGTGTCCTCTCTTTTATTTTGCTGAGACAGTAGTGTCTCACTGAACCTGAAGCTTGCTGTTTTTCAACTAGACTAGCTGACCAGGGAGCCCCGGTGACCCTCCTGTCTCCCCCCCTGCCAGTGCTGGGGTTAGAGTTATTCTTCACCATGCTTTGCTTTTGATATGGGTGCTGAGGATCAAGCTTGCACAACCAGCACTCTTACCTGCCGAGCCCCACTGAGCCACCTCCCCACTCCCACTTGTCTGACTGCCAAAAAAAAAAAATCTTTTCAGGGTTTTTATTTTGTTTCCTTCTGTTCTCTTGTCTTCTCTTTTCTTCTTTTCTTTTCTTTCTTTCACATCATCTCACCTGCTTTTGAAATCTCCCAAAGCCCTTTCTACCTCAGACGATTTTAGTTTTCCTGTGTACCCTTGTCCTCTCGAGGCTGGTGGCCTGTACATATATGTGCCTTCCTCATAAAGCTCATCTTCATGAGTCGGATTCTTTCCTGCCTCACCTGTGTTAGAAGGTGGTCCTTCCCAGTCCATTGCTTTCAGCCCTTGTAATGAAATATTCCATGGACTTTTTTTTTAACTCCCAAAGCTCATCTCTGAAGCCTATGCTGTCTTTGAAAACTAAATATGAATAAACTGAACAACACAAGTTTGAAGATCTAAGTGTCTGTCTTAGGGAATAGATTAGGAATAGCTTGAGAATTGTTCTCCCACCCAAGGTGTAGGAAGCTTCAAGTCTGTTCCTTTCTTTATTTTAACAGTAAGAAAGCATAGATTCTCTTAACCCATCATAGAAAACAGTCAAAGGAACTGAATTCCCAGAAGTAAATCTCTTTGGAGAATCAGGACACAAGCTATTTCACGTTGGGGAAAAATAGTAGGAGGCTTCCACTAAAGTAAGAGGAAATGATCAGGTACTTAGAAGAGCTGAAGACTTAACCCTACTTGCAAATAAACTTGCCAGACATTCCTGGCAGGACTGTTTTCCTCTTGTCAGAAAGCACTGATCAGTGTCATCGTTTGTGTGGATCCCTTCACCCCTCAGCAGAGCAGGTAACACCTTTACACAGTGGGTTGCATTTCAAGGAAGGAACCTCACATTTGGAGAGTCAAATATTTTATAGTTGGTGTTTAATGTGCCTGCTCTGGAGGGAGACAGCTCTGCTATACTGAGTAGTAATCACTAATATGCTGGAGGAGATTCTCTGTCTTCCCGGGCCATTCATTTTATAAACGTCCCCAGAGCCTTCTGCACCCAGGGGGTGCAGACATTTGAAAAATCTACGGAGGGTTATCTTCTGATAACCAATAAAATGTTAACTCTTTTTAAAGGCCATTGGCAAGCCAGATGTGTTGGCACATGCTGACCTTCTTAATACTTAGGAGTTGGAGGCAGGAAGACCATGGGTTAGAGAGCAGTCTGACCTAAATAGTGATATTCTCCTGTCTCAAAAAAGCAAGGATTGGAGTTCTAGCTCAATTATAGAGCACTTACTTAACATGCACAAGGCCCTGGATTCTGTCCCCAGCACCATTAAATAAGTCAATCAGTGATAAACACCACATGTGTAAAGGTATTAATAGAGAGTAGGTGAGCAGCCCTAATGACGATCGCTCACATTCACTTAGGAGCTTCTTCCCACAGCCCTCACCAGGTTCTCATGGGGAAGGTTGGGGCTGAAGACTAACACAGGCAAGGAGGGTGAGAGATCAAGTCTCTAGGTGATGGGCATGAGACATGGCCCATTTCCACAGAACTTGTCCAGTGCTGAAGGCATTAGTCACTGGGGCTGTTGAGTTAGCAAACCCTCCTGCCTTAATGGCTCAGGCTGGCTCTCAGTTTTTACAAAAGACATGAAAGTAAAAGCATTTTGCCCCCATCAAAGGTGAAGAAAAAAATCTCATGGGTCCAGGTATCTTATGCATGTGTGCTGTACACATCTCCCCAGCTTCCTCTCCCCATTGCTCATGCTTTTTGATAATCATGAAAAGTCTGCAGAGTTCACAGCAATTACAGTTGTAATTAAATATTTTGTATCAGTTATCACTGTGACAAACAAGGGAGGAAAGATTTATTTTGACTCATGATTTCAGAGGTTTCAGTCCATCATGGTAGGCGAGCAGCTTACCTTATGGCATTCAGGAAGCAGAGAGGGAATGCCTCACCCTCAGCGCTTTTCTTTATTGTCAAGTAAATTATTTTGTTCTTGCTGTTTTAACAAAAGCAAAACTCAGCAACATAAAAATCTTCACATGAATTATTGAACTGGAGAATTTTAATATTCTTACATTTATCATCTTAAATTGAAGGAACTTTTTTATAACTTCTTTGTAGCTGGTACATGAAGGGCAGCTTGTCTTTAGATAAAGATGAATGACTAAATAAATAAATCCTTGATAGTTTTCCCTTCAAGTCAAACATCTGGTTGTTTAAATAAACTTCTAGTTTAAAATGAAGAACATAAAAATATGGAAATGAAAACATGAAGTCAAGTTTCTCTGTCTAGTTGCCAAGTGTGTCTATTTAGACTGATGACAGAGAAAGAGAAGTTTCAGCCTGAGGAAAGTTCTCAGTCCTTTAAGGATCAGCAGAACCACTGGCCTGCCAAACCCCTGGGATGGGGTTTGTAATCCACTGGCCTGACACTGGCCCAGCCTGGCTGGGCGGTATGCAGAAAGTGAGTATATCCGTTCTTCCTGCAGTCATGGGGCTCCATGGACCTGTGTGAGGTTCAAGGTGAACTGGAAGGAAGAGAAGAAGCAGGGGTAGGGAGAGGATCACCATGTGGACATACTTAGTGACCACCAGGGATGGCGTTTGGATGCATAGTTAGTGAAAGGAAGAAAAAAAACAAGAGATGACATCTCTGAGAACTTGGGACAATAGGCAGTCCTTGAGATCCACACGACCCACCATGTAGTCCAATAAAACCTAAAATGATACATTTACTCTGAAATAGTCCTAAGTCGGTCCCTACACAAGGACCTTACCGAGGGAGATGCATATTCTTTCTAGGGAAAGGCACCTTCATAGGGCTCGAACTATCCCCTCAGAGAGCTTTGTCAAGGAGAAGGATGCATGCAGAGCCAGAACTGGGCAATTGCACATAACACTGCACATACTGTGAATGAGAACTAGCAAAAACAAATCAACAAAAACTTCAATTCAAACAAAGACTTTTTAGGCATAGGATTGCTTTGGCTACTTGGCATCTTTTGTGCTTAGATATGAATTTTAGGATGTTTTTCTGGTTCTTAGAAATTGTATGTAGATCATGTTGAATTTGTAGAATACAGAGCAGTGAAGGTCTTTCCATCTGCTAGTGCTATCTATATTCAATTTCTTTCTCAGTATTTTAAAGTTTTCATTGTAGAAGGCTTTCTTGCCCTTGGTTAGGTTTGTTCCTAGGTATTTTATATTTGAAGCTATTGTGAATGGGATTTTTTCTCAGCATGTTTGTTATTAATATATGCAAAGCCTACTGATTTTTGTGTGTATATAGTATGTATAGTGAGATGTGTGTGTGTGTGTGCGTGTGTGTAGCACATGCATGTGTATGTGCGTATGTGCTCACTGGAGTGCAAAGGTCAAAGGAGAATGTTGGTATCCTTTCTCTATTGCTAATCCACGTATTTCCTTAAGACAGCTTCTCTCTCTGAGTGCAGAGCTGCTGTTTTCCAACCCCAGTGATTCTCCAGTATCTACTCTCTACAGGACTGGGGTTACAGATGTGTAACCCCATGGCCACACTCAGCTGCTTATGTTGGTCTTGGGGAATCCAATTTACGTGGTCTCAGGCCCTCAGGCTTGTAACCAAGTGCTCTTACAGGTTGAGCCATCTCCCAAGACCTTGCCTATTGATTTCTGTATGTTGATTTTGTATCCTACTTCTTGGCTGAAAATGTTTCTCAGCTCTGACTTTTCTGGGAGAGTCTTTAGAGTTTTTAAAATATAGGATCATATTTTTTTGTAAATAGAGGTAATTTCACTTCTTCATTTCTTGTTTGTATCCCTTTTATTTTTTTCTCTTATTGTCCTAAGACTTAAACATTATATTGAATAAGAGCAGAGGGAGTGGGCACCCTTGTCTTGCTTCTGATTTTAGAGGAAACACTTGCAGGCTTCCCCCATTTAGAATGATGTTGGCTATAGGTTTGTCCTGTATCGTCTTATATCAAGAAAGGATGTTAAATTTTGTCAGCAGCCTTTTTCTACATTGAGATGATAATGGGAGTTCTGTTCTTCAATCTGTTTATCACTATATTACATTTATTGATTTGTATATGTTGAACCAACCTTGCCTCCCCCGGGGTGAAACCAACTTGGTCATGGTCTATAATCTTCTCAAGGTGTCATGGTGTAGAATCTTGAATTTGGTTTACAGGTATCTTTTTGAGAGTTTTTGTGCTTATGTTCATCAGGAAAATTGGTTTAATTCTGTTGTGTCCTTGTCTGGTTTCAGTAGCAGGGGAATGTTGCCTTCACAGGATGACTTTGGTAGTGTTTCTCCCTTCCTGTCTTATGGAACAGTTTGAGGAATATTAGTATTAGATCTTCATTAAAGATATGACAGAAATTGGCAGTGAATCTATCCAGTCATAGCCTTTTCTTTGGGACAGAGTTTTATTACTGCTTTAATCTCATTGCTGAAGCTGCTTAAGTTGTTAATGTCCTCTTAATTTAATTTTGGCAGGTCATATGCATTTAGAAATTTATCCATCTTCACTGAGCTGTTGACCAAAGTGACCCATGAGGTCCCAAAAACAAGACAGGATTCTGTCAAAGCTCTTGAATGCCCACCCCAGGCCTGAGGTAGGATCCTATTGCTGAAGAAATCACAGTAAGCCAGCTATCAGCATCGAGAGACCCCACGAGGTCCAGAATGGTAACCAGCCCCTAGATGGTAGTTAGTGTAGTGCTGGAAGGCACTGCATAACCTGCCAGGGGAAGCTGGTCAATGACAGCTGGAGCAAACAGAGACCACTGGCATGAAATGCAATCTGCTGCCATGAGTGGGCTGACCACACTTCCTACTGGTAGAGAACAGCGAACCAAGAAATGAGCACTTGTGCAATGAAGGAGCCAAAGCCTGGGGGAGGCAATCAGCAGCTTTTAAATTTGGCCAAATAATCCACTTAGTGAGGGAGAGCCCTTAACTGGAACTGGGGATTTAGGGCAATATGCTCTGGGAGACGAAGTCTTGGGCCCCCAACGAGTGATGCACTATGCAAGTGATTGACGGAGAGGTTACTAAAAATAGAATCTAGCTAATTCAGAAATGTGTATCTCAGTTAACCTATACTGATCTCACTCTCCGATGGAGATTCTGCTTGTATCTTTCAGAATGCAGCGAGAGAGCTGTGGCTCATCCAACCCTACCAAGAACCGCAGGTGGATAACTGACATCCTGGCAAGAGATGAGTCACACCAGACCTACTATGGAGGATCCATATGGAACCCCGCAGAGAATGATGGGATGAACAAGGGACCCATAGCCACAGCCATTCAACCAACACAGGATAAGCCAGTGAGACAGACACCAATGATTTTTGACACAACCTAAAGCAGAAGTACAGAATCCCCTAAATTCTAAACAATAAAGCAGCCTTAATACTCACCCATCATGACTCAGGGAACTGAGTGGAAGAGGGGGTGGAAAGATTGTAAGGGCCATTGTGGGGGAGAATATCCAGAGTCATGGCCCCCCCCCAGTAACACCATTCTAGGGCTGGCGGAACCAGGCTGACTCCTAGGCTATCCATGGTCCCCTGCCCCAAGGACTGATCCAGACTGCCCACAGAGGAGGATATCCAGCTGATTGGGGATGGGGAAGAGGGACATTGAGGAACTGGGGATAATAACTCATTGTTTGCCCATTAAATGTAACTCAATATGGGTAATAATAATAATAATAAAAGAAGAATTCACTGCCTTAGCTGTTTCTCAAAGGTTTTGATAAGTTGTGCTTTCATTTTTAATTCAAGAATTTAAAAAACTGGAACCAGTCTACATATCCATCAGCAAATGAATGGATAAAGAAAATTTGGGGCTGGAGAGTTGGCTCAGCATTTAAGGCACTTGCCTCCAGTGCCTAAGGCCCCGGGTTCAATTCCCCAGGTCCCACATAAGCCAGACCCACAAGGTGGTGGCCCTGGTGCGCTCTCTCTCTCTCTCTCTCTCTCTCTCTCTCTCTCATCTCTCTGCTTAATAAAGAAAATAAGTAAACAAATAAATATTAAAGAAGACTAAGTTTGACTATCATCTTTTAAAAAATTTTTTTTAAAAAAGAAAATTTGGCACAATATATTTTTATTAAGCAGTAGAGAATGAAGTCATGATGTGCATGAAAATGATGGCGCTGCGTTATGTTAAGCAAAATAAGCCAAAGTCAGAAAGACAATACTGAACACTTACTCTCATATGTAAAATGTAGAGTTCAATTTACATGCATGTTTGTGTGTATGTGTATGGTATGAAAGTAGAGAGGCTTATATGAGAAGGGGAAAAGATTTTGGAAAAGGGGGGAAAGAGGATAATGGAATACATGCAGAAAGCAGAAGCAGGACTCTTTGAGGTGGGAGGCAGGGGACCAGCATACGGGGAATGGGGGAGGCCAATGGGCGAGGAAGACAAATAATAACAAAGTATACTGGCATATAGGTATGAAAAATGCCATAATGAAACTCATTATATTGTATGCTAACTTAAAAATCAAACATTTAAAAATTTAAGCATATTATAAAACAATTATGACTATATAGTTCAAAATATAAAATTCAAACAGATATATCTTATGAACCATAGGCAGCATTATTGAGTTGAAGAACCAAATAGAACTTCTAGAAATTAAAAAAAAAAACTAAAAACTTCAAATTAGACACAGCTGACACAGAGCTGTAAATAAAGCATAAAACACCCAGAGCATGCCACAGAGAGACAAAAAGTGATGAGTTATGGTTCTCCAGAGGGGCAAACGCTCCCAACACACACACACACACACACACACACACACACACACACACACACACACACACACACACACACACACACACACACACACACACACACACACACACACACACACACACACACCAGGAAGGGATTTACCAGATTAGTGCACACAGTCAGAAGTTAAACAGTCCGCGATGGCCGGCTGCAGCCTGGAAAGCAACTGCTTGGTCCCAGAAGCTGAAAGCTTCAGAGCAAGAAGGATCAGTGATGCAGCCTAGTGCCAAAGCTGAAAGCTGGGGAAGTCTCTCAGAGAGTCTCTGGTCCCAGTGTGTGTCCAGAGGCCCGACCCACAGGCAGCAGCAAGACAACAATGAACTCACCAGTCAAACATGCAGACGTGAGCACCCCTTCCACATCCAGCCAGAGCTGTTGGCACTGCCCTCCCTGTTCATGGCGTGTCTTTCCCACTCTCTCCACTGACTTGTATACCAATGGTCGCTGGAAACACATTCCCAGACAGACTCAGAAATATGTTTGAGTATCTCTGAATCCAGGACAAACAAGACTAACCATTATAGATAAGCATGAGCTACAAAGCCCAAGAAGATACAGTTAAGAAAACAAGGTTAACATATGTGTGGTAGGTGTTTTAGAAGGGAGGAAAGAGGGCAAGATTGGGGATAAGAGACATCAAATGAAAGGACAATTAACGAGAAATTTCCAGAATGATGAAAGATAACAACTTAAAAAATTAGGAAGCTTATCAATTCCTAAGAAGATTTTAAAAAAGCAAATATACACTAGATATAAAATGAAATTACAGAACATAAAAAATATGAAAATGTGCCTGAATTTGAAAAAAATATTAAAGTAGTGGTAGTTTGCCAACTGCTGTGCCAGAGGACAGTGGGGTGATATCTTCAATTGTGGATCAAAAGAAAAAAAAAGCTAACCTGGAAGTTTATATCCAGTGAAAATATTTGTCAAGGCAAAGAGAAAGACATTTCAGAATAGCCAAAATGGAGTTGCCATCCTCACAACAAGGACTTTCAGGATGTACACTTCACATTTGTTGTACTCAACCTTTGTCATTGCTGTCAGAAAGAACCTAACCAAAGCAGCTTTTGGAAGAAAGGGTTTATTTTGGCTTATAGACTTGAGGAGACGCTCCATGATGGCAGGGAAAATGATGGCATGAGCAGAGGGGTAGACATCACCTCCACCACATCAGGTGGACAACAGTGGCAGGAAGGTGTGCCAAACACTGTCAAGGGGAAGCTGGCTATAATCTCCATAAGCCTGCTCCCAACTACACAGCTCCAACAAGGTTCCAATACCTAAACTGCCATCAGCTGGGGATCAAGCACTCAGGACACATTCATTTGTGAGGGACACCTGACTCACACCATCACAACATGTAAGGAAAGAGATTCAAAGTAGAAGAGAAGCAAAGCATGGGGAGTGAGGAGTGATTTGAATGTCTCCACCCATGCTGAAGCTCCATGTCCATTGAGAGGATTGGGTCATGAGTTCTCTACTCTTCACAAGTGGATTCCCACATTGATGTAATCCATCAATAATAAACGGGTTATAATAATTATTATTTTTAATTTTAATAACCTAATTTATTTTTAATTTATAATAATAAAAACAGGTTCTCACAGGATCTCCATCTTACCATGGGGTGCTCTCCACCACAGCCCTCACCAGATGCCAAGTGGATGCTAACACCATACTCTTGTTGGACTTCCAAAACCGTGAGCTCAATTGTGATATTTAATCCCAGCAACAGAAAATAGACTAATGAGTGAGAAAAATGGTATGTGTGTGGGTAGGTCTGAATGGGTATCGAGAGCAGTAAAACCATCATCTGAAGGTTGTGAAAACAATGAAATTAACATACACAATGAGAAAATATAAATAGGACAAAAGCTGACAGTTTACATCTTCTAAAGTCCCTAGAAAAATAATAAAATTACTGATTAGCCTTTAGATTTCAATAAATGTTCCTTTTGTAACTTCTAGTGTATTTTGTAATTAAAAAAAAGAAAGAAAGAAAACTTTCAAGCAATGAGAGGGAAACGATGGTAGCTACAAAAAACTGATTATCCACAAGAAGGCAAGAAAAGAAAATAATGAAACAGAAAGGCAGGATAAGAAGCACAACACACGACAGTCACTTCACCTGAAATGTCAGGGAATATGTGCAAGTGGACCGAATGTTCCAATTAAAATGTTGTCAGACAGGAACAAAAAATCAATTATGTGACATTTACAAGAGAGACATTTTAACTCTATGGGAAGTCTAAATGTAAAAATTGTTAGAAAAAAAGATATGCTGTGCAATTTCTAGATGAGGAAAAGCTCGTCAGACAAGACTTCATTTCAGATACGATAGATGGTAAGTAAAAGGAGTGATTAAATATAGACACATGACATAATGAATATGCTCATTTCGGCAGTCAGTTAAAATAGCTATAAAATTTTAAATTACCCAATGTCAAAATATATGAAGCAAAACTTAGTAGAGCTAGACAATTTCATCATTGTTCTATTTTTTATGTACCTATTTAAGACAGCAAGCAGAAAAACTGAAAAGTTATTGAGGATTTAAACAGCTACTAATAAACTCTACCTAGTCTCACATAATAACTGCGGAATATACACTTTTTCAAGCACACACAGAACATTAGCAAAAGTTGACACATGCCAGTTTATAAAGCAAGTCCCAATCATTGTTAAAGGATTAAAATCATACACGACATGATTTCTGACCATGATGTAATCAAGAAATCAATAACAAAGTGGTACCTAGAAGATGCAGAGTTAAAGAGTCTTGGAATCAAGCCCAAGTCTTCATAGCCACTTAGCGGGGGCATTAACAAATAAGTCTTTCATCTACATGGTATTTCTGCTTTGAAAATTTTATACACATATGTGTATTATGTGAAAATATTACTAATAGAGCCTACCACTAAATTATTGAATACACATCCTTCCGTGTTAGAGCTGATTAATATCCTAAAACTTTATGTTTCCGGACTGTAATTTTACATTCTCTTAAAAATAAGCCTTTAAAAAACCCCACTAAGATATGTTAATGGAATCTTACCCAAGATTTAGTTAGGATAACCCAGGGTCAGGTCCTTACATAGACCTCAAGAGCTGTAAGAAAAGGTAGCGAAGGCATGCGAGAGAGATTACAGAAGCAGGAGTCTGCTGAAATATACCAGATAGCCCTCCTGTCTTAGAACAGGCAAAACTTCACGCCAGCTTTTTAATCAAATGAAACACTCATTTCCTCTGACATTAGATGCGGCCTGGCATGTCTGTTTCTCAGGAAGATATTTTATAAAGATATGAGGACGACATTTGAAGAATTAATTTTCCTCACATTTAAATGTACTTCTTTGTTAGAAATACCATGCCAGCTACCTTGATCTTGGTGCCATGCAGCTCCTGAATGTTTAGTTTATTGTACTGGGAATGATCCCTAGGGCTCAGTAGTAGAGAGCTTGCCTAGCAAGTGTGTTTAACCCCAAAACTATCAGGATACATCAGTCCTACATGGTCTCAATAAATGTGAACAGTAAATTAATCCTTATTCAGAGATTGTAAGAAAGATAGGATCCTTCTTGCTCCAAAAGATGCTTATATTCTTGGGAGAGGGAGCTATTGGAAGGTATTTTCTGTTTAGCCTAATAAGTGTCACTTCAAAGAAACTGTATATTTGGTAAGCAGAACTGAGACTACCTGCATATCCAGAATCATCTAGAAGATGTTATCAGTATGGTACAGGAGATCGAGAACAGTCCTTGAATTCAGATGGAAGAATCTGAGTTCAGACTCCCAATCACTAGTCATGTGATATTGTGAAGTGTTTAAAATCTTACACTCTACCTTATTGGTGCAAATATTGCTTAGCACAGTGTTGAGGTCTAAATGAGAACATGCATAATAAACATTTTAAATAGCACCCTAAAGATTAGTTCATTAATAGGAAATGTTTTCCTATGAACAATGTAATAGAGTTTTATAATAAAAATTGAAACAAGCATAACATATACTTAGATAGATAGAAACAAATAAGAACACAATAACTAGCATTCCTTCCCTTACTCCTAAACAAGTATAATATATACTTATATAGAAACAAATAAGAACACAATAACTAGCGGCCCTTCCCTTACTCCTGATTGTAGGCTCCAATGGTAGCTCCTAGTAACAATTTTGCATTCTCCCATCCAAGTACTAACTAGGCCTGGCCCTGCTTAGCTTCTGAGATCAGATGAGATCAGGAATGTTCAGGGTATTATGGCAGTAGACCTTTCTATTGGATCTCAGTATTTCACTTCTTATTCTTAGAGTTCATAGTATGCATGTCAAAACACATTTTTAATCCAGTTTACTTGTTTCATTATATAACAGTAAAACCTTTGCCTTTATGGTTATGGGATTAATTAAATATTTCATCTCAGTTTAATACTCAAACTGACTTAAGTAGAGAGGTTTCAGAATTTTAAAAATTAACATATGGGCTGGAGAGATTGCTCAGTGCTTAGGGCACTTACTACTAGAAAGTAGTAGGACCTGAGTTCAATTTCCCAGGACCCACGTAAAGCCAGATGCACAAGGTAGCACATGCATCTGGAGTTCACTTGCAGTGGCTGGAGGCCCTGGAGTGCCCATTCTCTCCATATATCTGCCTATTTCTTTTACTCTCTCAAACAAATAAATAAAATATTAAAAACTTAACACACATATACTTTGAGTGCCCATTGACTAAAAGCAGCACCCTCTTAGCATTCTACAGAGTTCGATTCCTATACAGGTGATCAATTAAGTGTCCTCTGAGGCCTGCCTCCTTTAGCGTCTAGGCATCCCTTGTGTTTACAGATGTCTGATAAGTATGATTGCAGTGTGAATATATTGTATCAGGGAAGAAAGTGCCACAGGTGACTTGTAGACTGCAGATAACAGAGCTGCTTGGCGCTGTCACTGTCCCAGGTTCTAGCTTTTGGCCTCACCATCCATAACACAAGGGCTTGCTTTCACTTGACTGTAAAATGCTCGCTGAAGTTTGTGTGTCTTAAATGGGTTCAGGAGGGTGGCATCAGACACAGTTCTCCATTTTGTAAAGAGACCAACGGCTAGCCCAAATGACCTCCTGGATATTTTACCCATGTGACTTGCTTGAGTCAGACCTAGACCACTAAGACACTCCAAAAGAGCTGGGAAGCAAGTCCTGTATTTGGGAAATAACAATGAAATGCGCTAGCCGATCCACAGCTGAGTAGAAGACATGGGCGTCGCCTATGACTGCTACACTGTTGGTTTATTGCCAGTTTGCAGGCTCTCCCCAGAGATAACAGTGAAGATGATCTATAAGCTCTCCACTGGGAAGCTCCATGCAGGAGGAGGTCTGATCCTCTAACTGTTTAGTGGAAGGCATCTCTGGTCCACTGTAGCAGTGTGCCCAGGGTGCCAGGATGTCCTGAAGCTGTATTGAGGCAGCTTCATCATCTGCCATCTCTGGATTCAAGACTGCTCTTGTACTTGCTATCCATTCAGTGCTGGTCCACCCCACAACTCCAGCACCTTGTTTTCATCAAGGCTTATTTTGGGGACTCTGTTGTCCTCAGCTCTGAATGGTCCATGACACTTTGAGCCCAGCAAAGCCTGGGGATCTTTATGCAATTCAGCTTTTCCCTTGGAATTGGGGATACCAAAGGGTCTTCAAGCCTTTTCTAAGGATCTTGCTTACATTTGCTTAACATGTAGAAATCATTCCGCAACTCTTCAGACAACGAAGAGAACCATCCACAGACTCCTTCCTTGTATTGCTTACTGGCTTCCCAGAAAAATGGAGTTCAAATTTTCTCACTTGGAAAAAAAAAGACTACACAAAAATTACCAAATCTATTTGCAATAGTTGCAAATAGCATATTCAATTATTTGAGGTTTCATGCAATACATCTTTAGATCACCTCATTTATTCATTATATTTTGTTCTTTCAAGCAACAAACTGCGTTACTTACTAATTGTCAGACACTGAGCTAAATGCTGTGGATATGAAGTCAAATCAGGCACTGCCCTTGTCAGCAGGGCCTTAGCATTGACTGAGGGTGGTGGTCAGGGGGAGGGGTAGCAGCAGAGAGCATGGAAATCACTTTTCTTCTTGGAGTTCTAAGTGCTACGGATGGTTGCCTCAGATGGTATTAGCTTTCAAAGGTACAACTAAGTCAGGTTGAAGGACACAATTCCTTTCAGGAGCCAGGGTGTGTAGCTGAGTTTTGAAGTATGAATCAGTTACTAAAGGAATTTCCAATGAGAAGAAAAAGCACAGGTGTTGGGCATGGGGACTTCAAAGAACCTGGTGCCCACAGTAGTGGCTCCATGTGGAGGGAAGGGAATTAAAAAATATTTATTTACTTCTTTGCATGTGTGCGCGTGTGTATGGATGCACGTGTCACTGTGTGTGTGTGTGTGTAGAGATCAGAGGACAACTTCAAAGTGTCAGTGTCCCATCTTCATTGAGACAGGGTCTCTCGCCACTGCAAACAAACTTCCAGGCTGCAAATGGATGTCAGACTTAGCTGGCCCACAGGCCTCAGTGCACTGGGATCACAAGCGCATGCACCGCTTTGCATCTGAGAATTGAACCTGGGCCAGCAGGCTTTGAAAGCAAGTGCCTTTAACCCCTGAGCCATCTCCTACTGCAGGGAAGGAAATCTGAAGAAAAGAAGCCTAGGATATCGGAGAGGAACAGGAGCCAAACACAGCCAAGTACTGAAATAATGACTTTGGGCTCTGGATCATAGGTTCTGAATTAGAGTCTGAAGTTTATTAGGGGATACCACGTGCTCCCCTAAGAGTAGAGAAGTTAACTTCAAATCTTTCTATTTTGATGAAAGAGGAAAATTAGACATCCAAGATGGATTGATTATTGAGCCCACAAGTTCCCCCAATAGACAATTACAGTCATTTTAGAGTAACAGTCCCTTTCCACCAGCCCCTCTGTCTGCATTAGATTCAATTCTCTTGAGGCTCAAAAGTTGTAGTGAATGTTTTATCTTGGAAATTATAATGAATCAGATACTCTCTAGGGCAGAAGTCATTTCCTGCAGTAATTTTTCCAGGCTATTAGAATACCGTTTTTTCCACTGTAATATGAAATGTCCAAAATGAGAACTCAGTTAGTGAACCTCCCTGTACATTTATTTCAGTGATTATGCTTCCAGGAAACAATAAGAAATGAGAAGGATAGAGAAGAATCTTTCCATAGCATTTCCCGTCTTTAGTTAGTTCAAAGTGTAGGCTGGGAGGTGAGGCAGCAGACCATCATAACGAAGTCTTTAAGAGCTGAGTCTCCCCAGTCCAACAATGAAGTCTTAATGAAATTCAGTCACAGAGGGTATGGTATTGGACTGGGGGAGTTGGGTTCTAAACCCTGAACCCTGAGTTTTTATTGTGTCAGTTTAGGATAAATGGGACCCCAAAACTAAAGAGCAAGAGTGTCCTTAGGTTTACGTTTACAGTGTCCACTTATCTTTGGCCTAATCTGTTTTTCCAAAAACAACCTGAGCCCTTCCTGAGAGTGAGAGGAGAGTTCTCCTTTACTAAAGTTTAAGCTTAACTTCCCGAGTCAGCCAAACCCAGACCAATCAGCTGTCTCTCTGGCTCAGCTGAGCCAGAGGACATAGTTACCTAAAGGAGACAAATGACTGTCTTCTTGGTAGGCCTGCAGAAACCTCTGACCTCCAGGCTTTGGGTAAGCTCCCCTCCTTCTTCTTCCACACAGACTTGTTTTTCCTCATGATGAGAGCCTCCTATACTTTTCTCCTTTTACTCTAATAAAGCCTCTCTAAACTGCACCCTCTTACAGTCTATGAATCTAATACTTTAGATTTATAAAACAAAAATCCAAAAAATTTCATTAGTATGTTAAAATTAACCAAAACCCCCTCAAATTCCCTATTACAGGTGAACCTTATTTTTAGATTTAAAAACTCCTAAAGTGCAGCAAAAACATTTTTGTCTGTTGGTTTCAAATCCTTTTTGTATTTTGAAATTTTGTTTTGGTATTCTGTGAAATTTTCTACTGTGAACATTTCAGATCATCATTGTTGATATGTTTGCTTCTAATCCTCTGTATATGACTGCTGCTAAAGAAATGATTATCAATGAGCTTTTCTAACTCTGAACCCAGAAAAATCTCAATTCATACAACCTTGTATTATATCCAGTTTTCCTGTGCATAAAGCCCTTTCTCATACATTGCTTTCATTTTTACAATATCACTATAAAACAGCTTTAGAATTTTACAAGCTAAGAAAGTAACCAAGAGTCCCAATGTGTCTTTATTTGCTTCATCTTGGAGAGCTTTCCATAAAATAGATTTGTGTGTTTTGTTACCCACTCCTCCCCAAGACTTGACTTTGACAGTGATGGTGAATGATAGTGATAGAGATTTTTCTGGATCTTTTAAGCAGCAGAACCAGACCCAAAGCTAGGGATCCTGACTGTAAATTCAGAGCATTTCTCTCAGATTTCAGATTGGTGGGAGCAGTGGGGGGGGGGGCTGCGTAGGGATGGCAGGAAGGAGGATGGATGTAGAGGACAGAAATTGATGGCAGAAAAGAAAACCATCCAGAACTTTCCTTTAGAAAAGAATTTTTGAAAGGTGAGGATGAAACAATAACCAGTGATTGGAAATGCTCACATTGGTAACATTTCTGGCATAATGGGGAAAGGCCATGTTATTAGCATGGACCATCCATATCATGTACATAATCTTTTTTTGTTTCCATGTAAGAAAAGCAGGAATGCAGGTGCATAAGATGGAAGAAATAGTAAGTCTGTCCTTTGATCTTTTAAAGAGGCAAGATGGAAAGAAACCTTGTTAAACTGCACAGTTGAAGACAGGCTGCTGGGAAAAAAGCAGCTTCCACCCAACTGACTAGGAAATTCCCAGATATGTAAGGAGGAGCACTGTGTGCTTTAGAAAATGACTTAGCCTTAAGCCCCTGAAGGGAAGATTGGAGCAGTAAATATTTCCATTTTCTTCCATTATTGGTAATAAAAGTCAAGCTTAAGAAAGTCAAGAGGCTTTGCAAGTATGTGGGAGAATCCATCCAACCATGACTGTAATAAATGTTACATGACAGGGATGAGGAAGAACCCATGAGCGAGAGCAAAATCAGTTTCAGAATATTGAAAAGAGGCCCAGGTAGTGTGACTTAGAATGTATTTTGTGGTACTGATGGACTGTCACATCCGCTTTGTTTTTGTCACTAAAGTAAACCCCTGAAAAATTAAAATTAAAAAATTAAAATATAAAGAAAATCTATGAGCCGTAGTTATGAGATTTCCTCTTAGACATTTGAAATCAGAATTTGGAAAATTCTTACTTGTCAAAAGCCAAGGAAAGTCAGGGGTGGTGGTGCAAGCCTTAATCCCAGCACTGGGAAGGTAGAGATAGGTGGATGGCTGTGAGTTTGAGGCCAGCCTGGTACTAAACAGTGAGGGTCAGGTTAGCCTGGGCTAAAGTGAGACCCTACCTTGAAATAAAGCAAAACAACATCAACAACAAAAGGGAAAAATTTCAGCATTAGAGAGGATTTTTAAAAATCCCATTTGGAGACTAGAGGATAACTTTGGTGTCTGTGTTCCACCTTCTCTGAGATAAGGTCTCTTGCTGCTGTAAACAGATTGCCAGGTTGTAAAATACGGTCAGACTAGCTTAGAATTCTCTTGTCTCCAGCTCCCCTTATGATAGGCATGCACTACTTTGCATCCAACTTCGTGGGTTTATGTGGGTGCTAGTGAATTGAACCTAGACTGACAAGCTTCACAAGCAAGTGACTTTAACCACTGAGAGCAAACTCCCAGCCCAAGAGGGTGTTTTTAAAACCAGATTTTGGACAAGTGCACTTAATTATGTTCTTTGCTGCCCAGTGGGATTGTGCTAATTTGTTTTAGGCAATGCCATTGTAAGTAGCGTATTGCAAATCCTTCCTGTGTTTGTATGTAGTAGCCCTCAGAATATATACATATATAAACATATGCAATATCATTTTTTAAAAGTTCCTTTTCAAGATTATTTTTCCGGGTTTCCTCAGAAGGAATGTCTCTTCCATTTCTTTCCCGAGGACTCTTTAAACTCAAGGATTGAAGGCAGGTCTCTCACACCACTTATGTCCTACGCCATGCTGACTTTGGTTCCAGAAATAAAGACACAACCAGTTCTGAAACCTCTTTAGTCTGTGTGCCTGATGTCCTCTAGTTCCCTGATGGTGCTCTATATCTCTGATTCAAAACCTCAGCACAGTTTATTGTTTCTAGGGCAAAGAAATTTTGTATATTATGAGCATGTGCTCAGTGATTCACAATTTTCTTTTTCTTACAGGAATTCATAATGAGATTTGCCTTTATGAAAGCACATGAAAAACATAAAAATTATTCGTCCTTTTCCAAGCACTCAATGTGATTATTATAAACAAATAAGAAGCCAAAGCTAATATTGAAAACATATTTAAATCTTTTACACTGTGTGTGTTCACATGTAAATGTGTATGAGCCTGCGTGTGCCACAGAGCACACATGGAGGTCAAAGGATAACCTTGCTCCTCCTCCTCCTCCTCTTCATTTCAGACAGGTCTCATCTATAGCAGGCTAGCCTCTAATTCTTTCTATAGATGAGGATGACCTTGAACTTCTGATCTTCTTCCCTCCACTTCTTGAGATTACAGACATGCTCCACCATGCCCAGTTTATATGGTGCTTGCAACTGAACCCAGGGCTCTGAGCACCACTGTACCAGTTGAGCTACGTCTGCAGTGCTGAGAATGTATTTCACAATGGAGCTCATGAACAAGCAGTACCTGAGTGTAGTTTTCTTTGTTTTCCTTATTCATTCTTCCTTCTCCCCAGGATTATTGACAATGCGGATCGTAAAAAGGAACTGAAGTCCAGTATTGGTGGGAAAGAATTTCAGAGTTATTTCTAGTAATTCCCTTGCTCCCTTAATGGACTAGCATGAGAAATTTTTTTTAAATGTGTAACAGATTTTATTTTGTTAACACTTGCTCTAATCCTAACTTCATAAAATAGAAGTTTTCTATCCCCACTGGTAATATGGGGCATCTGAGAGGTCAAGCTCTGTCCAGTGTTGTTGGTCTATCATCCCCAAAATGGTCTGCTACAGAAATAATGATTTTTAGGGCTTCCATGTGCTTTATTTTTCAGTGCTGGAAATTGAGTCCTGGGCCTTATATATGCTGGACAAGCACTCCACCACTGAACTACACCCCATCCTCGGAGTATTTTCACTTTATTTTTATTTTTTTAATTTTTGAGTTTTTTTTTTCTTGGGATAGGGTCTTACTATGTACCCCAGGCTGGCCTCAAACTCGAGATCCTCCTGTTTCAGCATCCCAAGGCTGGGATTAGAGGCATATATTGCCATATCTGGCTCCCTAGTGTCTTTTGAAAATAGAGATTTCTTTTCTTTTGGTGAGGTATTTTATCCCAATGTTATGCTTTCTTTCTAGAAGCATACATGCGTAGAGGCCAGAGGATAACCATAGGTGGTGTTTCTCCAAGGCGCTGTCTACCTTGAGTCAGGGCCTCTTGTTGGCCTGAAGCTTGCCAATTAGCCGTACTGGTGGGACAGTGAACCCCAGGGATCCATCTGCCTGTCTCGACCCCTGCATGCTACCTTGAAATTTTATGTGGGTTCTGAGGATCGAACTCCTGCTTCCAAGGCTAGCAGTATACTGACTGAACCATCTTCCCAGCCCACATGTTACGTTTTCTGAATAAATAATCCCATGAATAAATGCCCTTTCATACATACTTTAGTAGACAGCTTCACGTTCAAACCAAGCATAATTTAGGGAAGGAAGGGATTTACTTCAAGTTTGTAGATCCAGGGGAAGTTCCAGGAAATGGGGAAAGAAGCTGCTTTCATCCATCCAAGCAGAGAGAAATAACCAAAACAACCAGCAAAAACCAAAACTAGCAAGAACAAAACCCGCAGCAAGCAGGATCCCAGAGCTTAGACTGCTTTCCACACCTTTGGCCTTGAACCCAGGATTCGCCTCAGTGATACCTCCTCCAGCCAGGCAGCTGGAGACTCAGGTTACAAGCTTTAATAAAACATCTACGTTTATGGGGGACATACCACATATGTATATAACAGGGAGATGAATACATGACATTTTAAGTTGAAAAATTTTTTTTAATATTTTATTTATTCATTCAAGCAGAGAGATACAGAGAGAGAGAGAGAGAGAGAGAGAGAGAGAGAGAGAGAGAGAGAGAGTACACCAGGGCCACCACCTTGTGGGTGTGGCTTATGTGGGACCTGGGGAATTGTACCCAGGGCCTTAGGCACTAGAGGCAAGTGCCTTAACCGCTGAGCCATCTCTCCAATCCAAAAAAAATTTTTTTTAATTTAACATGATTTCTGAAGGGAAACTCACAGATTCTCTCCCCCCAATTTTCTTAGTTTTACTTATTAGTTAAAAATAAATTTGAAAGAATAAATTTCAAAAAATTACAAAATTTTTTGTATTAGGCAATCCGTTAGGTTTCTTTCACACATAGTCTTTTTTTTAAATTAAGTTTTATTTTAAAAAGGTTATACTCTTATATCCTCTCACCCTCCCCCATTCCACTGAGGAGTCTCCTCAGCAGGGTTATGATGTTTGCTGTGGAGTCCTGAAGACTCCAGTCTCTCGCTCTCTGTGTAGTGGGGGAAATGCACAGATTCTTTATTTCTATTTTGGGGTTTTAAATATCTTTTTTCCCCTTTGAATTTATTTATTTATTTATTTTTATACTCCATAATGAGTTACATTATTTAGTGGTCCAACAATGAGTTGTCATCCCCAATTCCCCGATGCCCCCCCTCCCCATCCCCAGTCAGCTGGATATCCTCCTCCATGGGTCGTCTGGATCCGTCCTTGTGGCAGGGGACCATGGATAGCCTAGTACTCAGCCAGGTTCTCCTGGCCCAAGTGTGTTGTTACTGATGGGTGCCATGCCTCCGGATAGTCTCCCCCACCACGGCTCTCACAATCTTTCTGCCCCCTCTTCCGCTCAGTTCCCTGAGTTGTGGTGGATGAGTATTAAGGCTGCTTTAATGTTGTGAGCTTAGGGGTCTTTGTGTCGAAAATTGTTGGTTAGATATCTTAAGGAAAGATGTGATCTTAATAAATAATATTCAGGATATATATTGACATAAATTCTGTGTATGTGTATGTGTTTTCAGAAATTGGCTATGTGTTCTCATATCTATGCAATATGAATCTCTGTGTATGAAGGTGTGCTTCTGGTCAAAATTGATTTAGAAAACTGTCTTAAGAGAAAAACTGATCTTTGATTACCTCACTCATTTTAATAGTTGAAATTTAGCACATTGGATAGGTTTCCTATGTTTTTCTAACCTGTTGAGGCTGTCATTACTGTTCTCTAGTAGTTACTAATCAGAAGAGTGTAGAGTTGGGCATGGTGGCACACTCCAGTGACCCCAGCAGTTGGGAGGCTGAGGCAAAAGGCTTACAAATTCCAGGCCAGCTTTGAGCACATAATGAGTTATAGGCTAGCCAGGGCTACATAGTAAGATCCTGACTTAAATGAACAAAGAAAAACAAAGTAACAAAGACAAGTTATAAATATTTGCAACATTTGTGGTCTGGTTTCATTCACTTTTGGTATACTAATCTAAAATTCTTTTATTTTGATCAAAGAGAATGCCAGAACATTCCAAGTGCTGAAAGAAGGGCCATTTCCCGACTGCTAACACTGCACACAGTGGGGTGGAATCAGAGTATCTGTTCATGCCAACGCCAAGCTGTAAAGATTAAGGAAGGATTTAGGTCCATAATAGAAATAGGCAATGTGGAAGCAAATATGCATTTGGGGAGGGTTATACTTTACATAAGGGTTTCATAACTGCAAAGAAGCACACAACAAACCCCTTACAAGATGGCTGTGCCCAATGAACAATGTTTTCAGGTTTTGTAAGCATCTGATAGTAACTCTAGACATAAATTTACCCTGAGTTTCTCCTTTGCCACTTACCATCCAGAGACCAGTAAACAGATTAAAATAAGTGAACTTTTTGAATGGTAGAGCCTTATGACCGAGGCAGAGAAAGTACAGCTTAACACAGTTTCATTTTTATGAGTGTAATGTGTTTTTGAAGACTTAGCAAAATTGAAAACTTTCATATTTCATGTCTAAGTGTTCCCACAGGACTGACAAGGATGTTTACTATAAAGTGTCCCAGATATAAACTATTAACACAACATAGTTGGTAATTCACTCATCCTCTCCTTTAAACATCATAATTCTTCAAAATTAAAAGAAAAGGTTAATACTAATTTTGCTCTGAAAGCAAAACTTTTGATTTTTTTAAAGTTTAGCTTTTTGAATGCGTATATATATTTGCATGTTCATGTGAGTTAAGTGCATATGGAGACCAGGGAGCAACGGATGTTATCTATCTTTAGCAATGTTGTCCACCTATTTATTTATTTATTTATTCATTTATTTTTGAGACAGGGGTTCTCATTAACCTGGAGATTACCAATTAGGCTACACTGGCTGGTCAGTGAGCCCTAGGGATCCTCCTGTCTTTACTTACTTGGTGCTGGGATTACAGGCATGTACAACTATGCCCAGCATTTTTTATGTCGGTTTTGGGCATTGAACTCAGGTCCTCGTGCTTGTAAGGTAAGCACTTCAGTGGCTGTGCTATTTCTTTTTTTTTTAAATTTATTGTCCATAATCAGTTACAACATTTAGTGGGCAAACAATGAGTTGTTATCCCCAATTCCCCACTGCCCTCCCCTCCCCCCTCCACTGGATAACCTCCTCCATGGGTCGTCTGGATCATTCCTTGTGGCAGGGGACCATGGATAGCCTAGTATTCAGCCAGGTTCTCCTGGCCATGCCTCTGGATAATCTCCCTGACCACGGCTCTCACAATCTTTCCGCCCCCTCTTCCGCATAGTTCCCTGAGTCGTGGTGGATGAGTATTAAGGCTGCTTTAAGGTTGTGAGCTTAGGGGTCTTTGTGGCAAAATCATTGGTTTCTGTCTCACTGGCTTATCCTGTGTTGATTGAATGACTGTGGCTGTGGGCCCCTTGTTCATCCCGTCATTCTCTGCGGGGTTCCATTTGGATCCTCCACGATATGACTGTGGTGGGTCCTCTCTTGTCAGAATCTCAGCTATCGGCCTATGGTCGGTTGGTAGGGTTAGATGGGCCACAGCTCTCTCGCTGCATCCTGAAAAATACAAACACCATCTCCATCGGAGAGTGAGATCAGTGTAGGTTAACAAATATACACAATTCTGGATTACCTAGATTCTATTTTTAGTAGCCTCCCTGTCACTCGCTCCCATAGTGCATCTTGTTTTGGAAGCTCAAAAGTATGAAATCTGGTGCCTATCGCCCTGAATCCCTAGTTCCAAACAAGGGGTCCCCGTCACTGAGTGAAAAATTGGTCGAATTTGAAAGCTGTTGATTGTCTCCCCCAGGCCCAGGCTCCTCCATTACACCAAGTGCTCCTTTGTTGGTTTGCTGTTCCCTCCCAGTAGGAGGTGTGGTCAGCCTACTCAGGCCGCAGATTGTGTTTCGTGTCAGTGGTCTCTGTTTACTCCAGCTGTTGTTGATCAGTTTCCCCTGGCAGCCTGTGCAGTGCCTTCCAGCACTACATTAACTGCCTTCTGGGGGCTGGATACCATTCCGGATACCATTCTCGATGCTGATCGATGCAGTCTGTGGTTTCTTCAGTAACAGGGTTTTGCCTCAGGCCTGGGGAAAACACTCAAGAGCTTTGACAGAATTCTGTCTTGTTGTTGGAATCTCATGAGTCGCTTTGGTCAACAGCTCAGTGAGGGAAGGAACCAGTGGTTGGAACCAGGGGTTGTCAGGCTGATCTAATTATTCACAGGCTTAGACTATCTCCCCTACTACTCATGGCCCCTCTTGCCAGGCGACGCTCACTACTTTCTCAATAGGTT